>JAZGTK010010189.1:0-16592 GCA_036877625.1 Ambastaia sidthimunki | reverse complement strand
AGGTCAAGGACACATTTCATGGGCAGCTACCATTCCTCTTCAAAGTGTTGTCTGTCAACACGGCACTGTCCATTCAGGCACATCCCAACAGGGTAAGATTAGAAAGAATTTCCCTTAGAAACGAAGCAGATTGATGGTAACAGACCTTAATACCATGGTGCTGAATGGTTACCATAATTACAAACCGTGGAATTTACACAGTACTAACAAGGAAACACAAAAAAGTTCCATGTCCAAAGCATTATGTGGTATTACGTGGTCATATAAGAGTTTGAGTGGTTTAATTGTCTTGTTTTTGGCAGGAGTTGGCTGCTAGACTTCATGCACAGTTTCCTGAACATTACCCAGACAGCAACCACAAGCCTGAGATGGCCATTGCCCTCACGCAGTTTGAAGGTCTCTGTGGTTTTCGCCCAGTGGAGGAAATCATGGCCTTTCTTAAAAGTGAGTGTTTCATAAACTGAATGAAGAATGAACAAGATAAAATTTCACGTTAACTTCATGAACTTGCTAATGTATGTTGGTCAGATGTCCCAGAGTTCCGTGTTCTGGTCAGTAATGAAGCTGCTGAGGATCTTCAGAGTGCTGAGGGTGATCCTGAGAGAACATCTCTAGCTCTGAAGAAATGTTTCTCCCGCATGATGAGCTGTGAGAAGAAGCTGTTCATCGATCAGCTCAACATGCTGGTTAAACGAATCTCAGAGGAAGGTGAGAACAGAACCTTTCAGGAATTTGATGACGGTTTTGAACATGTTCTAATTCTTGAGACGTGAGACAAAATATGCCAGACTGAGAAACCCATCCCTTCATTGCCCCACCTTCAAAATAACAACCACACTGTGCGACACAAACATCAACCTACAGTTTAACTAATATATACACAGCCAGACATATTTGCAAACACAATATTTTTTCAACACACACACAGAACAGATATGTAGCTGATATTAATAAAATAGTTTGTCAGCGTTTCCCAAAAATCGCTTACTGCACCTTTAAGATTCGCTTTCAGAGTGATTCAGTTCCTTCTACTGAATTATTACAATTTGCAGATGTTGACAAAATATCTGTATTGTGTAAATGACATGTCTCCTATCAGAATGCAGTACTAGTATTTATATTTATTAAGTTTAGTGTAGCCTGTATTAAAATCTGTCTGAAGTATTGAGTTATGGTCTGAGAGTAAGGATGGCAATTTTTTTATTTTAAAATGGTACATTTGTGTTCAGAAATTTTTGTGAATCTGTAATTTTAAAGTGGAAGTGTTATTTTTTAAATTGCCTTATGCTAAATCTTTTGTAGTTCACTTCCAAGTGTGCCAGATGTAATAGCATGTTAGTCCAGACAGACTCTATTCAGTTATTCAGTTGTTGTGTTCTGTTCTGATGAAACCAGTTGGACTTGTTCTTTTGTTCCAGAGGCTGCAGGCAGGGACACATCAGGCAGTAATGGAGAGCTGTTGCTACGGTTACATTCACAGTATCCGGGGGATATCGGCTGTTTCTCCATCTACTTCCTGAACCGAATTGTGCTGCAGCCAGGCGAGGCCATGTTTCTGGGAGCAAATGAACCCCATGCCTATCTTTCTGGAGGTCAGAGGTCACCACACAGCTGTTTATTGTCAGCAGAAAAATACACCATGTTAAAATAAAAAAGAATTCCTAAAATACTGTGTAAATACCATGATACATTTCTGCTTAAAGCTGCAGTCTGTAACTCTTTTTGTTACAAATACACATTAAATAATTTATTAAGCAGGTATAACAGGTATAACGTAACACATCAGTGTTCAAATTATTCTCCTTATTAACCCCATTCGCAATAGTAACCTTATAATAATGATTTGTAATGGGATTTGTTTGGTCGTATTTTTTGGTTAATGTCAGTATGACTTCATTTCACTTCAACATACTGTATGTTTCAAACAGAGATGGTGATAGAAAGGCAAAAGATATGGATTGCAGCTTTAATATCTTCAATCTGAGGTGGTTGTTTATTCATATTTGTGAAATATGAGTGCTAACAGTAACTGTCCGTCATGTTTCTCTGAATACTGTAGACTGTGTGGAGTGTATGGCCTGTTCTGATAACACTGTACGTGCTGGACTCACTCCCAAATACATTGACGTGGACACGCTGTGTGAGATGCTGAATTACAGTCCTGCTCCAGCCAGTGCCAAAATCTTCCCCTGTGTGCGGGACAACTCGGACCCCTGCGTCTACCTCTATGACCCCCCTGTGCCAGACTTCACTGTCATGAGAATACAGGTGCATCAGAAAGACCACATCAGATCTGATCAGACTATTACAATATAAAAAATTTGGTTATCCTGATTTATCCAAATCCTGTGGTTTGTAAAGGAGAAGGTCTCATATTACTTTTCTAAGTGATTGGCCAATTCTCCTACTTGCATTGAAAGAAAGCAACTGTGTTGATACCCCTGGCACTCACTCTAGCCTCATTGTGGTGACTTTTTAATGGACAAAGCAAACTGGAAGCCCCGCCCAAACTTACCCCATAGGTTGTGCAATTGACATTTACACTCAAACGATGCAATATTTTAAAAGCACCAAAGACTGTGTTTACCATGTTTCTTCATGAAGTCATTCTACTTGGCATATTTATAGCTGACTCCACACAGTAACTTGGTACAGGAGAACTTTTTAACAACATATTTGCACACTTCATTCTTAAAGGTGCAGTAAGCTTTTTCTGAGAAACGCTGTTAATATCTGAAATCGACACCCGGGTGTTGTGGTAATTGGTCCGATCCACTCCATTTTTTTGCCAGTATATGCAAACACTAGTTTTTTTTAACACACACAGAACAAACATCTAGCTAATATTCACTAAATTGTTTGTTTGGTTTTTCAGTAGTGCTTTTTAAAAATTATTTACTGCACTGTTAAAGACGACTTAAGAGGGAACTAATAGTCATGGTTTTCTAATCCTGGCCTAAACTCATTCTCGTGTTGTTCTGTCTCTAGATACCTGCCTCAGTTCAACACTACACTGTGAGCGCTCTGGAATCTGCCGGCATTCTATTGGTTATTGAAGGAGAGGGAGTCGCCACCTCAGCTGCTGCCCTGTCTGACATCACTCTGAAGAGAGGCTCTGTGCTTTTCATCTCAGCCAATGAGAGCGTCTCTTTACAGGTGACATCATCATCAGGCATGACCATGTTCAGAGCGTGCTGCTTACTGTAGAAAATGTGTGTACACTTCCTGTGTCCATTTGTTCTGTCTTGATCACACTGGTGAAACAAATTTAAAATAGAAATAATGTTCCCATATGTTTTTGGCTAATGTACAATCATATTTTGATGAAAATCATCACGGTTTGCCAGAAAATACAAAGCATGACAAATAATCCCTCTTTAGTTGGAATTATGATAATATGATATTATGACAATATTTACTGTTACAATGGCTATGCTTACCAATTAAAAACAAAATATAAATAATAAAATAGTTCTAAATGAATGACATTCTGCCATATTAAAATGTTTGTGCATGTCTTTTAAAATATGTAAAAGCTCAATTTATGTGTCAGTTTTACCTTAAAGTTAAAATGAAACCATGCTCGGACCCATTTTACTGCTGTAGTGTGACATTTCCCACATCAGACCTGATATATGAGTTTACACATATTGTCGGATAATACAGATATATGAATCCAGCACATAACAAAGGATCTAAAGATAATGAAGACGTTGTTTATTCTTAGAATAAGAGTAAGTAAATTATAGAAATGTAAAAATAAAAAAATCTTTAGAATAAAATTCCCTTGAATGAATTGTATGCAGATATGAAAGTTCATGTAATATGACCCGTGCTGGCAAAATTAGTCACAGGGAGCAAATTTTCAAAACTCAGTTCGTTATTTTCACATTCTCTATTTCAAAACATTTAAAATTATGTGTGATTTGTTGGAATCAGAGAAACAATAAATTAGCTACATCTGCAACAGAAAGGTACAACTCTTAGAAAATTGAGAATATTTTTTTTTATATTTAACTATTTGGAGAATTGGGATTACTAGACATGGGCTAATGAACTCAGTTTTGTGAAAACCTCAAATGAAACCAAAATTGACATTTTTCACTTGTTTTCAGCTTGTAATTAGCCCGTGTACATTTTGATTCATTTTGTCAGCACAGGTCACAAATGCCAATTTGCATGATTTCAAATGCAAAATTAGACCCATTACACATTTTTTGCATAAGGATATAATTAACAGCTTTTCAAAATAAAAACTCAGATGGAGGACAGGAACATTTTTATTTTTTACAATAATATGAATCAAATCTGGTAAAAATGGATTTTAGACAATGTGTCTTTTTTAGACCAAAATTTTTCATGTTACTGTTGAAGAACAATACGTCCTTCAGGACAAACTCTTCCATGAAGAAATATTGAAACAGTTTGACGGTTTTATTAACAATTTATGTATTATTTCACTACAATATTTGCAGGACAAAGCACTCATGTGACAACCATGAGTTTTGTGATTTGTTTATCAGTAAAACCGATTTAAAATAACCCTGTAACCTCAAATGTGCTTTTGTTTATGTGAAACTTTAATACTGATGTTTATTCTCCTGTATTGGTGATTGTACACTTTACTCTTGCTGTGGTTATGCTTTATTACTGTAGTTAATTTTTGCACTAGAAGTGTGAAGAGCACAAAGGATGCTGGGAATTTTCTTAAAGTTTGTTTACTGTGTTTTTAACGTTCTTCTAATAAAGGGGGTTCTGAGATTCAGATGCATTGCAAAAACCCAGAACACTGACTAAGCTGCAGATTGTACACCTGTTGGATTCCAGAATTATTTATATATTTTAAAGAGCTGTAAAATGATAATGTTTTGGAAGATTATGGGATAACAGCATGTATTAGATGGCAAAGCAGAGCAGGTAGTGAATGAAAGTTTTTGGAATGGAAATGAAGCATGTTTGACTAAAGAAATGTTTATGTAATACCTAATAAATAACAGTTCTGCACAGTTCTTTCATCTGCTTATTTCTTCCCAGTACTTATGACCTTAACTTACTCAACAGGTTTCCCGGACAAAGGTTACATTCAACATTAAACATTGCTTTGTAACTGGGCGTTAACCGGTTGTGGTTATCAGAGTATTTACACCATTAAACTGTGCTGTGCACTTTCTGTAATACTTCATTTGAGAATGTAGAACACATGTTTCTTACTCTCTCCGTTTGAATGACAGAAACATTTAATAAAACAATACATTTAAAAACACCATCTAAGTATATTAACTTAAATTAACTTACTAAGTAAGTACTTAGTGAATATTTTGTGAATACAGTCAGGAAATGCCCACAGATATTTCAAAACAGTACGTTCTCTCTGTTTTATTGCTTTTAATGAACAGTGCTATAAAAAGAAATAATAGAATATGCATTTCTTTTATAAACAACAGAAATATTATAAAATATATTTCAAATCAAGACCAAATATCTAATTAAAAATCTTTACCTGAACTTTACTGTTTTAATACATAGATGACCTGTGCCTCTGATCTGAGACCAGCTGGATCATACATACACTGATAGTTGAAGCTGGTTCTGTGATATCAGATCTGCTCTGTCTTTATGGTCCAACTGCTGCATCCTTAACAGTTACAATAGCCAATGAGTTCAAAGTGAATATAGGCTTCTGAATGTGATTGGCTGATCTCAGAACCCAGTAGGTTTTCTGGTAACAGCCCGTTTTCAGAAGCATTGTGGGCTGCATAAGCAATAAGATCCATAAGAGTGATCTCCACTCACTGTGGCCAGACAATAACACAGCAGGGCCCTGGAGGAACAGACACAAAACTGTCACAAAAGAGTCATATAGTTCTTGTCCAGTGAATTGAAAGCACTGTTCAGGTCAGCAGCTAACTAGATTTGAGGTCATGATGGCCAGAAATGCTGTGGAGGTAGAGATCTGGTATGATAATGGCCCAGTGTTGTCTAGGTGGGTGGCTAATTTGGTTCAATGTTATGATGCCCAAAAATGCTGCAGAGGTTGTAGAGTTCTGAGATAATTGTGGCACAGTAATGTCTAGGTGGCTCATTAAGTTTTGATGCCTAAATCTGCTTTCTGTAGGCAGCCTGCTAAGTGTTGAAACTAAGATACCCAAAATGCTACCAAAACAGACAGCACACATTTAAGACTACAACATCAGAATAAATGTACACATTGGTGAATAGTAACTGATTATATGTAAACTGGATTACATAATCAGATTCCAAAAATCAAGTACTTCTAATCAAATTACATTTTTAAAATACTCATGATCAGTGTACAATTACTATTTTACTGTAAAAAAAAACTACTACATTACATATCACTTCATGTTTTTTCTTTTTTAATTTTTTAAATGTATTCATAAACTTACCAAGTTAATATACACTATATAATATACAATATACTTAAATAAAGCTTCTGAGACTGCACCCAAAAAACCTGTCTATAAGTCTAGAAATGTTCACATAAATGCAAACATATTTGAGTCTGTGATTGATGGAAGTCTTACAATAGAATTTCCCTTTTAAAAGATATAATTCCCTTATACAAGAAATATACTAAAAAGGTATTCTTAAAGTTATTTTTATTACATATACTCAGGTAAAGTTAAAATATATTTTAAGTATATTTTATGTAGTAAGTACTAGTACTAGTAAGTGTCAGACTAGGGTTCCTCATTTTGAAGAAAAATGTAATAATAATAATAATCTGAATGTAATAAAAAAAGTCAGATTACATTAATGCAGGGATTATGTTACTGACTACAGATGTTGTCATGCAGTTTTTAATCAGTAACTAATTATAATCCCCAAGTACTCCAGCACTGTTTATACATTAATGAACTTGCATCTACAATTTCACACTCGTTTGAACTGAATTTATCGTCATTTATTATAATAAATACTAAACTCATAAAATAAATAGTAAATAGTAAACTCATCTCCGTGTATCACTTTTGCAATTTGATTTTGTCGCGTTTTGTCTATTATTGTGAGGTGTCAATAAACAATAGGTTAATAAATAGTTAATATTAGGTTAGCTGCAGGCAGCTAACAGATCCAAGTCAGTGGCTAATGAATATTAATTATAAGATTATGATGAGACGTTCCTGAAGTGTTGCAAGTAAAATATTCTAGTTTTTTTATATAACGAATAGCGCCATCAGCCGGACTGGAATCAGTCAAAGACCACATGCGTTTTTTTAAAATACTTTATTAATTTATTTAATACTTTGGTCATCGTTGGGATTATAAATATATATATTAATTATATATATTAAATATAATATATTATATTATATATATTAAATATACCTGTTATATTTTTATTTGTAATAAAGATTCTTAATCTTGCTAATTTTTATTCTATCCCACTTTTATTTTGAAAAGTGGGTTTTGGGGGGGTTTACTCATAGAGTAGATAACGTGCGCGCATGTGTGCTTGTCTATGTCAACAACCCCGTAATTTATGCTCATATAAACGCAAACTCAATCTGAACTCACTTCACTAGCGTCTGCAGACTGCGTCTCTACCGCATGCTTTAGCTTTATATCTCATTTATTTGTTTTAACTGTACGTGCACGTTGAGAAATAAGTCGTGGGGATCGTGTCGCTTATTCGTGTTTGTCAAGATAGCCTAAAGAAAACACTCAGGGTAAGTGCATCGGTTAATATTTAACACCAATGCATCTAGTTCTGTATGTGTGCGTTATATATTGGATTTATTGCCTTTGCAGGCCCTCTGAAATGATAACACATTAAAAAAGCTAAAAGTATATTTAAATAAAATTGCTGTTTTCCACTTTAGTACCTCGATCCTAATTTGAAATAATTATAATGTATTGTGTAGGAGTGCTTGTCTTTTTTTCTTCTTTGGAAACTTGGTAGAGACAGAGAGAGAGAGCATGCTGTTAAAATTGACACAATATTTTCCTTTGTCTGATGCTGCTATATTACTACAAAAACAGTTATATTTATCGTATGAAAATGCACATCTGCATATGTATATAATATTAATATCATGTATATCATGATGTGTGTTTCAGAATCATGACTTCTCAGGTGAGACAGAACTTTCATCAGGAGTGTGAAGCGGCCGTCAACAGACAGATTAACCTGGAGCTGTACGCATCATATGTGTACTTGTCTATGGTGAGACTGCAGGCATCTCTTATATCATTATTAGTCAGTGCTCGTGTCTGGGATAGTATAATATATTAATAGAAAGAATTGTGCTCCAGGCGTCATATGACTTTATGGTTTAACTGTTTGTCTCTACAGGCCCATTATTTTGACAGGGATGACAAAGCTTTGCCGAATTTTGCCAAGTTTTTCCATGAGCAGTCCAAGGAGGAGCGAGAACATGCCGAGAAGCTCATGAGCCTGCAGAACCAAAGAGGAGGTCGAATCTACCTGCAGGACATCAAGGTCTGAAACATTCTCTCTCTCTTTCTCTCGTCCTGGATAACAGTTGGGATAAATAAGAGTTTGGTGATGTTTGCAGAAGCCAGATCAAGATGAGTGGGGAAGTGGTGTGGAAGCTCTTGAATGTGCTTTGGCTCTGGAAAAGAGCGTCAACTTATCATTACTGGAACTGCACAAGGTGGCAACCCAACACAATGATCCACATGTGAGTACACACACACACACACACACACACACACACACACACACACACAGAAACCCTGATGGTGTCGCAGTGGTGCCATGTCTAAGAAAACAATGTAACATCACAGTACTGTTCTATAAGAGTTTAGTTTGTTAAGATTACATTTTGTTAGGCAGTTTGTCTCAAGGGAGTTACCCAAAAACCTCCACGGTGCTGAAATTGGACACATACTTCATTCATTAAATCCTAAAATATTACCTTGTAGTAAAACATTCTTACTGAGAATTAAAGCTGTCTTCCTCACATCCAGGTGTGTGATTTTCTCGAGACGCATTATTTGGACGAGCAGGTGAAGTCCATCAAGGAGCTTGCTGATTGGGTGGGCAGTCTGAGGAGGATGGGCGCCCCTCAGAACAACATGGCCGAATATCTGTTTGACAGACACACTCTGGGAAAGGAGTGAGATCCTCAGCAATCTCTTTATGTTTCCTGCCAAGCATGTAACGCCATACGAAAGTATCAGAACAGAATCTGTAGTTTTAATAGAGGCTTCACCCAAGCCCCATATAAGCCATAGTTTTAGTGGTGGCCAGTGGCTTAAACATTATATAGGCCATATGTACTGGCTGGTTGTTTTAATTCCACATGTAAAAAATACCTCAGCATTATTCTGTATGTAATCATTGACAAGAGTTGCTCTCAATTAAAACATAAAATCACAATTTAAGTTGCTTATGTGTTGTTTTTTTTGTTGGTTTGAAACAATTATTAGTTCTTATATAGAAAGTTTATATATGAAGTACAGTTACTGGTAGGATGTTGTCATGAAGACAAGTGATGCCAAACGTTGTAACAGGGAAAAGGAACCTAAGTCCATAAATCTGAGCACAGATATGCATAATTTATGAAGTTTATGAAATAGCTGCATAATTTATGAGTTTTTCCTGGCAAGTGAAAGTGATCCAGCTAAATAAAGCTAGATCAGACTGCATTGCACTCCACTGAGAAAATCTAGTTTATAATAGACAGTATGCTATTTTTGAATGGCATATTGTACTAACACTATTTCTGCAGTGTATTTACTCTGTGTATATTTCAAACATTAAAAATAAAGTCAACAGAATCAGTGTGAATGGTACAAAATATTTTATTCTATCATATGAGTTTCGGGGGACATGACAGTGAGTAAAACAAGACAAAACATTTTTTTTTTTTAGAAGAATCAATGAATTAAAGTATATTTATTTTAGTCACAGTGGGAGTCTGCTACATCCTCACAGTTTATCTGATACAGAAAAACAGGCGATTGTCCTCTGTCTGCTTAAATCCGTCAGCCTCAATTTCTGTATGTCCGTAGACACCTCATAAACTTGTGCTAATGCTAATCCACTGGCTGACCAGTCAGAGAGGTCAGGGACATAACATTCCTCTATAGACCAAAGGAGGTCCATTTCCCTTAAAGCTGGTCCCTCACCCCACTGGTTTTCACCACAGCATTCTGCCCCCTATCCAACAGATTCCCCTCAGCCAATGAGATGCCAGAGTCATTGGGCGAGTTGTGCTGATTGGCTGTCTGCTGAGTGTCTGTGGGAGTTGTATTGATAGGATTGGCTGCATTTGCAGTGTTGCTTTTGTTGATTGGCCAGGGGCTATTCACCACACCATTGCAGGTGTTTCCTGTGGTGTTGATATTATTGTTGCTGTTTGTAGGTGCATTTACACTCCCTGAACTGGCAGTGTAGATCTGAGTTTGTGGCCATGATGAAGGGGTGAAAGAAAACACCCTGTCCCCTGTTGCCCCAACAGCCCGGGCACTTGGGGGTGTCGACTGCCCCTCCCCTGATGGAGAGGTTTCCATAGAGAGCCGCAGAGGCAGGGGGCGACGTGACAGGAGTCCCTGACCTGGGTGTAATTTGGGTAAAGGGCAGAGCTCAGGCACTGGGTCAGGAAAGGAGAATGCAGGAACAGAAGAATGTTTACTGTCTTCGTTCACCCAAGGGAATGCAGAGGAGGGAGGTGGCGGTAGATGTCCGGGCGTGTCAGGCAGAGCCAGGACTTCTGACCCTACCAGATGTTGTGCCAGGGAGGTTGAGCTGTTTGCACAGTCACCCTGAGCCCTGCGGGGTCTTGGGCGTGGAATGGCTGGGGGAACACAGTGGATGGGTGTCTGAGGGCAGCTGTAGAAACCGGGTCTTTCGTACAGAGGCATGGAAGAGAAGGCGTCCTCGGCTATGTCACGGTCCGGGGTGTTCTGGGCATGGCTGGGCATTGGAGAGCTTTCAGGGTGTAGGTAAAGGGGAAACCGTGAAAATGGGGCTCGGGGGCGTCGCCGCAGGAGGGAGACTCGAGACGATGGGGATGAGCGAGGGAAACTGGGAGATTGGACACCCAAAAGACGACTCAAGCTGCCCAGGAAAGGAGTGGAATGATTGGCCTCTTCATTTTCCTTAATTTGCTCCAGATTGTGCTGGAATTCCATTTCCTCTTTGGGGACACTGAAAGAGAGGAGGAGATAGAGAAAGAGAGAGTGTAACCTTGTAATCCTGGAATGTTGAATGTTTTAGATAAAATAATCTTTTATTTGTGAAAATAGTTTTATCTTCTAACTTGTCCTTACTGTGTACTGTTTAGTCTACATTTCTGCTCCTGCTATGCATGATTCCCTTGATTGTGTGTGTGTGTGTGTGTGTTTGTGTTTTTGCACCTGATGTCCAGAGCAGATCCCATAAATGATGGTTTGCGGTGTTCAGCGCTGGCAGCTGTGTAGGGCGGTTGAGGTTCAGACTCGTTCCAGTATTTGTCTCTTTCAATGTGAGGAACCAGGTCATACATTTCATCCACAGACAGCAAAGACACCTGAGAAAAAAAATGATGAAACTACAAAACACTTGTGCACATTTGTTTGACGCACATCGTAACACATACAGACATCTTCTGAAGTACTTAGTAAACATGTGACGGGTAAGTCAGATCACGTACCTGTAAATTACGGTCCACCAACCAGTTTGTCTCAAAATCATCATCATCTTCTCCAAACGGGTTAATAAGCTGCTCAGCCACCTAAAGAAACACATGAGTTATTATTATCTCAGCTAAACATCTGTTATTCTGATGTAGACACATTTAGTCATTGTGGTGTGACCATCAGGAAAACGTTTTTTTAAAATAATTTTCTAGGCATAAGCAAGTTAATGTGTATGTCATGCTAGTACAGTAGATCATCACATATGTATTATACACAGGTAATTAACTACTAACTAGTAATTTTACTCTGAAACACAGTTATTAGGGATTTTAAATAAGTAGGACCTCATATTATAATAAGAACATAATAATACACACAGTACCTCACAGTACCAGAGTTGCAACAGTATAAAGAATTACATTTTATTTTATATTACAGATCTACTGTGGGAAATGTGACTGGTATGACTGGTGCATGCTTGTGCAAAACTGACAGCCACAATGCTTGGGTTGTTGCTATGGCATTGTCATGTTGTTGCTAAGGGGTTCTGGCTAACAAGCTACATTAGTTTCAGATGCAATTCGTGTATGTAGCACAAACTGTGTGGAATGAGGTACATGCCAAAGTTTAATATTTAGGATTTGTGATTTGTTAAAATCTGTATGAGCAATAGAAACAGTATGAGCAATAGTAAAATTGATACTTCCCTTGGTAAAAACTACTTGTAAAACCACACACACACACACACACACACCTTAAGCCAGCCTACATAGAAGAAGAACTGCAGTAAGGTGAAGACTGGCAGGTAGAAGTCTAGGTTGTGTCCAGGGTAACCTTGGTCAGGGTCGAGGAACTGGCGACCAATCAGACAAGCCAGGAAGAAACTGTACACAGCTACAGTTACCACCTATCAGTGAGTACAGTACATGCAACCTGTTACAAAAATGCCAAACCATTTATATTAATCAGTTTAATCAGAGATCATTATAGCATATTCTAACCAATCAGAGCACACATGACATGGATTGGACCTTGTTGATTGTTTTATTGGTGAAGGTGACTGGTTACATTTATTGTCCACAACAAATGAAACATATTGGATCTCTGAATCAGAATCAGACCTAAAAAAACAATTTCCATATAAACAGTTTGGACCTATAATGGGGAATCAGACATTTTATGGATGATCCTTTCAAGTGTTTTTTTGTGTTACTCCTGCTAGTTTCATGATTTTTCTAGTAGTTAGTACTTGTAACATGAAGCTAGTTTGAACTGCCAAACCTGTGTGTAGACGAGAGGGAGGCTGATCCAGTCATAACCATACAGCCTCATACACTGAGAGCGAAGAGTATTTAACTCCTGCCAGAGGAAAACATGTTTCTCAGATGTTGCTCACTCACAGCTCAGGAGACTGTATGAAGTTTTCAGTTACACTATGTTTCATTTAGTCATCAACTCTGTGTCAATTTTTTTAAGAATTAAAAAATAAAAATTGATTTTACTTCCACCAAAGACTCTATTTGCTCTCCATTCATTTTAATAGCTGTCTAAAGACTCATGAAGGGATAATTTTAAGTCAAGTTTAAGTATAATCTTTATACTTGTAGTACAACTCTTATTTACTAAAGAAAGTGTCACATGCTAACACACACACACAGGGGTCAGGCATACATTGAGTATGGCTGTCATGGCAACATCATTGTTGATGCGGCCCTCTGATCGAGCTCTCATAGCCAGACTGACAAACCACATGCAGGGAACCCAGAACTTATTGTGAGGTGAAGGCAAGTCATCTAGCTGTCTCAGTTCCTCAGGGGTCATCAGACCTGCATGGGAAGATACCATACGCAGGTTATACAAACAACTAACAGTTCTTAGTTGAGTTCTCTTAAAGAAACAGTACATCCAAAACGTGTCTGTCTTAAAAGTCTCTTTCCTTTTTAGATTAACGTTTACTTTAACAATGCCAATGCGCTTGAGAAACACGCTGTAATTCTTTGCTTCCTCCTTGAGTTTACGTCCCAGACACTGAGGGGTACCAGCACAGCACACGATTATAATTGCTGTTTTAGGTCGCATTAGTAGCCCAAATTATTTCCGGTGGTACGTATCCCGGTCAGTGCTCTAGATCCTCTTGTTTTGTCACCACCAGGGTCATAAACTTACAAAAGAGTCTCATGGTGTTATGTCCCTGGCAATACGGAAACACAATGGTATTCTCCAAAGTACCTTTAAGTACCATTCAAGTACCACGGTAATACCTAGCATACCTGTATCATGGTACCATCATATTATTAAAGTATAAATTATTTTGGCTTACCTGCCTGAACCAGGTGCCCCATAGTCGGGAACCTCTTGTAGACAGCTGTGCTGACCGAACGGTAGATCAGGACGCCGGACAGGTTGGCATATCGTACCAAACTTCTGCGAATGAGCCTCGCACCTTCATCAGCACCTCGCACGTGTCCGCTAACCAGCGCTGCCAGCCGGTCTGGCCAGGGGACGCTCTCAAACTGACCCCACCAACGAGAGACCACGAGGGTTACGTAGAAACCTGCAGCACAGTTTCACAGTGTATGTAGAGGCATTCTGGGTCAAAGAAGCTGAATTGCAGTGATATATATGTGATACATTTTTTGAATGCTTTGTAAGAATGTATTAAAGTTTCATTTGTGAGATGTGACTGTTTTTTTACCCAGTACGAATGACACGGGGATGAGTTGAGCATACTGATCACAGTAGATGGAAAGCTTTTCAAACATCCGACGCTGCCCCTCATCCAGTAGACACCTGTCAATCAAAGAGCTTTAACTTCTACTGTACATCTAAATACTGAACTGACTGGCACAGCAACACACCTGTAAATTCATTTAAGTAACAGGTTCATTATCTGCTGATTGTGTTAAATTATTATTATTACATTTAAACCCTTTGATACAACTGTGTGGATAAAACAATAATCCAGTCTTGTCTGAGTAGATCTCCGCTTGTCTAGAACACTCACAAGTAGCATGGTCATGTTTTGTACATGCAATAACATATATGAATATGAAAAGAATTCAGTACCATGGTGCAAATCAAAGTACCACATTATTACAATGTTTTTGGATATGTTACCATGGCATTTTGTTGGCTATATGTAACTGCATATGTAGCTATGTAATTACCATGAATATAAAAATTTGTAAATACAATAATTTTTCAGTCCTGTAGTATACCGGATATCAAAGTACCATAGAATTACCATCTGATGCCATCACTTTAACATAATACTGCCACTATACAAGCAGTAAGCCTAATAAAACCCACACAGATCAGGATTAAGATCAGTTTAAAGAAGTTGTTTACCTGTAGGTAAAACTGATGGTGCAGTACAGAGCAGTAAAGATGAGTAGCTCTCTGTATAAGAGTTTATAGATGCTTCCTTTCCATCGAAGTAGCAGGCAGTAAAAGGTGCCCAGTCGGGCGTCTGCCACCCTGCGTGAGTATGTTACTGTCATGGCCGCCCCCTCTGGAAAGGTCACAGGCTCTTTACTGACACTGCTGTGATGGATCTGTCACTATGGCTTTCAGATGCTGAGTAGGTCCACAAGCACATCAGAAAACACACATACGGCTACCATTGCATGAGGATTGCATGTAAGACAGCATTAAAGACTGCATCAATTGCCACAAGTGAGAATCTGCCCACCTGTAAGAATCTGAAATAAATGATCGTACTCACAGCTTATGACGTGACAAAGATTTAGTGTCATTACCGGAACTGTTAGAAAGGAGGGCCAAAGCACAGAGAAGGTGGTAGAGACAAAAACTCTCCTGGTCATTTGACTGCTAATCTGTTTTCCATTAACAAAGAGGCATTGTTGAACACTGGGGGCTTGTTAATCTGGGCAAATCTTTCAACACTCACACACAAACACATACACTTATAAACACCTAACATGATTTGATTTACTCTATTATTAGTCACAGAATAATTGCTGTTTCATAATATAAACATCATGTCAATTAAGACACATTAATCAACAGTTCCTAAAGCAGTAATGAGGCTGCAATAAAAACCTTTTGCGATCAGGGGCCCTCAGTAGGGTATACAGTGTATTGCCCTCTAGTGGAGGAAATGTGCCTCTGCACATGGCCCCGTTTCATTTGTAAGCCATTAACCCATGACTGACCAGTTAACCTAACAGAAAGGTTCTGGAAGCTCTTTCAGGGTATGATCGACAGCGCAGGTCAAAAATGTATGAGAGGGTGTATTTCTCAGAAGTTATTGAAACGTTTGCATGAAGAATCTAATGAAAGAGCCATTCCAGGTTACCAAGGTATGTTTAACACTTATGTTCTGTCATATATAATGTCATAGTTCTGTCTCAGTTTTATGTTTTAATACTTTTACTTTTGTCTGTCACATGCTTGAGGGCACGTCTGGTTGATATTTAGCTGACCACATTGTTGCTAATGTTGTGTTATTGTGCAATGGTTTAGTTACATTTTGATAAACTGAATGGAAACTTTGACAGTGAGCTATGTGGCAAAAAGCCACACTGATTTAATCTTCAAACTGTAATAATCTCTCTGTATTTTAACAGGCTGGCTCTATACAACACACACCGGAACTGAACACATACTGAGAGTGTGTGTGTGTGTGTGTTTGTTGTGTGTGTGAGAGAGAAAGAGAGAGAGAGAACTAGAATCTAGTCTCCATATGATGGACGCGTTTGAAGGAATCCATCATGTTCAGGTGTCCTCATCTCCCCCCGCACGCTCCAGCGCTACCCGAGGGTATGAAGTGCTCATGGCAGGGAATTCTGGGATAGCGGTCTACTCATCACCTGTGTTCTTTGGCAAAGGTTACCTGACAGATCAACAGACAGAAGAGGAAGAAAGATGTCCAGTCGGGAGGTAGGTCTAGAATATGCCTTTTAAACCATTGTGAACCACAAGTACAGTATATAAAAGTTTGATACAGTATAAAAAAAAAA
>JAZGTK010010188.1:0-16592 GCA_036877625.1 Ambastaia sidthimunki | reverse complement strand
TGAAAGTCATTGTGCAAAGTTTGTTGTTCAAATTTCTGATCACGCCTTTTGTGATTCAGTTAAAAAAGTCAAGCAGTCTTAGCAGACTCCTGTTACATCAGGAACAGGTGTGTAGTGGAGGCTATGAAGGCAGAGGGTGTAACTAAATAAGTTTGTTTTCTAAGAGTGCACTATTATCAAACATTATCTGTTGCCTAAGAGACGGCATCCCTCAACGTCTGCATCACATTTAAAATACAATGACTCTTTGTGGCCCACATGAATGTCACAGAGCCCTGTTGTCTCCTTTGTGTTATTTGGCTTTCGCTAATTAATTTTATTTGTTATGTGAATGAAGCTTTATGTGCATGTGAAATTTTCCAATTCTGAAAGTGTCATCACCTTTTCATTAATTTTATTGTCCTACAGGCTGTAAGACTCGAAAGAGTTTGAGTTGTATAATTGATACCTTTTAACTTGATGACTGATAGCAGCTGCTCACAATGCCACTGAATGATGAGCGTCCCACCTCCACGTCTACGGTGGCCAGCGAGGACCAGAACAGCGACACTGAGTCATCGGAAAGGTGTGACAGTTTGACCTCAGGAAGCGATGTTGACTGTTCTCGTCAGAGTTTTACCAGTAACTCTTCCAGCCAACACAACTCACCTTCTTGTAAGTTTATCAACACACACACACACTCACAATGTCTTATTGGTCTAGATCAGTTTTTTATACACTAGTCATCATGGTGATTCCATTTTACACTACTGAATTCTTAATGTAACATGAGGTTCATCATAACTCAGTTGTGGTTTTAACACTGTGTTCAGGCAGTCCACCCAAAACCCTGACCCTCGATGAGGTTATGGCTTCAGCACGGGACCTGTCTAATCTCAGTCTGGCTCATGAGATTGTGGTCAACCCCAACTTCCACCTCGAGCCTCCTGAATTACCTCAACACAGGTACCTGATTAATATTGAATTACTATCTGCAGATGTGACTGCAGAGATCCCACCTCATATTAGGTTTCCTAACAATTATAACTGCAAGTAAGTCAAGGGCAAGTAAGTCAAGTGCAAGTAAGTCAAGTCTTAAAGGGTCTTTAAGTCAAGACTAAGGGTCTTAAAGGCATAATTAACCAATAAAGGTAAATTCTGACGTTACTGATGAATTTTTAAATAATCATCATGACACAATTGAAATGCACAAGCATTTTAGAGGTTCAGTGAAAGAATACAGGTTTGAAACAACTTGAGAATGAGTGACGACAATCATTTTTGCATGAACTATTGCAATGGTAGGTTGTGTACAGAATCACAATTGGTCAGTGTCTTGTTTTACCTTATCAGCTTGGAGAAGAGAGTGAAGGAAATGGTGCACAAGGCTTTCTGGGACTGTCTTGAATCAGAGCTGAACGATGACCCTCCAGAGTACGATTATGCCATCAAACTTCTGGAAGAGATCAGAGATGTAGGTCACACGTTTATTGTGATACACTGATGACATGGTGGATGCAATAAGGTTGATTGGTTATTCAATCATTTGTTCATGATTGATTATTCATTCATTTATTATCAAAGATCCTCCTGTCCTTCCTCAACCCTGGAGCTAATCGTCTTCGCACTCAGATCATGGAAGTTCTGGACATGGACCTGATACGCCAGCAGGCTGACAACAATGCGGTTGATATCCAAGGCCTAGCTTCTTACATCATTAATACTATGGGCAAGTTCTGTGCTCCAGTTCGAGATGAGGAAATCAAGAAACTCAAGGAGAACTCTGGTGACATTGTGACACTGTTGAAGTATGTTGTTTTTTAGTCTTTGTTTGATGAATGTTATTAGGTTTGTTCTTTAATAGTTTGCGAGGAACATGCAAGGAACATATTCCGTTTGCATTCACCCAAAACAAAATAACAGACTTTGGAATGGTCATTTGTGTTACACAGGGAGATCTTCAGGGTTTTGGACCTAATGAAGATGGACATGGTGAATTTTACCATCCAGAGCTTCAGGCCTGAACTTCAGAGGCAGTCGGTGGAGTATGAAAGAGCCAAATTCCAGAGCATTCTGGAGAGAACTCCTAGTAAGACTTTTCAAGTACCAAACACGTGTGACATATGTGGTTTTGTACACCTTGTCTCTTAACTTTAGATGTGATTTATCTAGGTGCTTTAGATCACACAACCGAGTGGATCAAAGCATCCATAGAGGAGGCCACTCGAGTCATGCCCCCAGTGGAGAAAAGTGGCGATTCTGGGCAGGGCAGCAAAGCCCTACCAGGGCCCATGCTGGTTCTGAATACTGCCTACATAAAACTGCTAAACTGGGATGAAAGCAATGGGCCTCTGCCTGAGGTTGATGAACACACACAAACACACACATACAAACAGCTAAAACAAACTTCTTTTAAATGGTCATGTTCACAGCTCTGACCTCAGAGCCAAATAAATACAAACCCTCTTCTGCATTTTGATTGGTGAATATTTAAGGTGCTTTGTTTCTTTTATGATATTTGCACTTCTAGACCGTGATGACAGATGAGATGAGGTTGCGGGAAATACAGAGGTCTCTCCGGCTCTACCAAGCTATCGCGTCTGTTCTGCTGATAGTCTGCAGCTCAATAGGAGGGGCCGTGTCAGGCCTGCCGGCTCTTGTCGAGAGACTTAAAAAGATCACAGCAGTACTGCTGGAGGGAATGCATAGCACGTAAGTCCATCCTGTGTTTTTTCCCCAAAGTCTCTGCTTAGGCTAACACATGCATGTCTGTGTTGTCATACACATACTTCTACATGAACTCAATGCCAAAACAAGTGTTATAACTTCTTAAATGTCTCAGGCTAAAAGATTCTTAAGGCTAAAAACTTTCCGTTTCCTGGTTTACAGTGACTTTAACCTGACCGAATCTCTCGGGAATGTCAGCGCTCAGATCTGCTGCGAGGTCAACAAGTCTCTGGGAGAAAGAAATCTCCCTCTTCTCCCAGCAGAACTGCAGGACACTCTGAAAGGCCAGATCTGTGACATCACCCAGGAGAATAACCCAATACGCACGCTTGTTGGTAAGTAACACACATGGCCTTTGATAAGCCAGTACTGTTACTGTCACAGATATCATATTTAATCATTTTTAACATGCCTCTGCTGTCTCACAGAGGGGCGGGTTCAACAGTATTTCAGGGTGGTCCTCGCCTCCACCAGTTCGCACAGGGCCCCGCCTCCCGTTCCACCAGGGTTGGGCTTGATTCAACCTGAGCTCATGGCCCTGGGGGTCAGTTTTGTCAACCTCGTCAACTACAACAAAAAGGTTTATTCTCCTTTCTACGTGGGCATCATGAAGACTCTAATGTTCGACACGCCAGCGTCTGGGGCCACTCCTCAAATCATACAGGCGCCACCCACCAGCCCATTAAAGTCCAAGTAAACAGAGATTGTGGATACGCTGTCAATGAAATTTCACACATGTGAAATAAGATTAAATAAGGTTTAGATGTATCTACCAATTTTCATGTGACTCATTCAGACGATTTAATCACTGCAGTACAAGAAAACTGAAGAACAGCTATGACTTGTGGTGCTTAAAATGGAAAATGAGAGATTTTGAGAGGTGCTGTGTTACAAAGAAAGTTCTTTGCCAAGTTAAAAAAAGTTTGCACCTCTCAAACTGTGGTTTATTCATCAGTGTTACTGCAATCAAATCATCATCTTTACACACAGTATATTGAAAAATAACTTGCCTTGTTAAGGCAAAAACGTTTTCTGTACTTTAAATACAAGACAAAGCTGAAATAGGCTTATATATTTACATAGAAAAAAGGATCTTTCAAAGAGTTTATGTATGTGCTACATCCGCTTAGAGATACTAGAGATGCCCATTTTCTAATATTATAAATAGATTTGTTTATCAGAGCATATAAAAATCATTCAATACGTGAAATGGTAGTTTAGTTTGATACTCATTTAAAAGTGTTGTATTCCAGTTGTTAACTGTATTATATACTTGGAAACTTGAAACAAAAAAATGTTAAAATTTACTTGAAATTACATAAAGAGGAAAGGACCAGAGCTCTGGGTTTTTAAGGGGGTGGGGAAAATAAAATTAAACAATATTGTTAAATTTTACATGATAGACTGCATGTTTTCCTTTATTATTTGTTAGACATCATAATTTGAGCTTTTTTTGTATAATGTTTGAATGTAATTGTGCTTCGGTTACCGGCTTGTTTGTTTATCACTGTTGTTTATAAAATTAAGGGGATTGTCTTCATGTTATTTTGTTAGAATTTTGTTGGTACAGTTTTAACTCTTACCAAACTGCATAGATCAAAAGTTTTGTTTAAGAAAGTTTTGTTGGTGACCATTTTTTGACATTCTTACAAGTGTCTTTGTGTTAAAATCCATGTAAATTGTGTTTCCCAGATAGACCATTTCATTAAATTTTGTAATGTACTTTGTTTTACGTGTATGAACCCTTGCAAAAACAGCAAAAAAAATGTGCTATATAGTGTGTCAAACACCGAAAACAATAATAAAGGAATGTGCGAAAACACATGTTGATTTAAGTGCCCTAGTTATTCAAGTTAAGCCACATCTGTTAAAATAAAATTAGAAGTTTCAACATTGTGTTCTTGCGATTTAACTATTTGGATCTACAATCTGTACAATGTAAGTGATTTTAATACAACGACATATAATAAACAACAGCAGCTAAAAAAGAAAATTAAAAGATAAAAATTCAATTAAATAAAAATGCTGAAATATTTACATATAATAATTTACACGGTCTTGCACGTCAAAAAAGATCTGAAACTTTTATTTTGTAGGAACTCTACTTCCGTTTTCTTGTGGTTGTTTTCATCATAATGATGACGTATGATGCTAGTTGAAGGCTAATCCTGTCAAACTCACGGCCATTGCAGCTTCTGGGACCATCGTCGGTTTTATTACCTTTAAGTGTAACATTTCAAAGCTTTAATCATGATGCAATTCATTGTAAGTATTTATTTACAATGTTATGTTTCTTTCTTTCATTGTCATCCTGTTTTTAGACAACTGCTAGCTCACATTGTGTAGCCTTGAACTGATACAGTCGACTAATTCGGGCTTAATGTAGTGTCAGTTAAAATACATACAAATATTTAATTTAAATGAATATAACAGGAACTTATAATATGAAATAAAAGGTTTATCTGTAATTTATATGATTATTTTATTACAGCTTGGTTTCACTCTGGGAAACGTGGTTGGCATGTACCTGGCACAAAATTACGAGGTTAGGATCAATAAAAGTCATTTTATTTACATTATTCGCTGTTTTTTGCATCTGTATGTAATGCATTGAATGTAATGAGTTAATTAGACATTGTTACCAAAATAAAGTTCAGATATGTTGCGTCTTGATCAATAGCTGTTTCTCTGTATTACATGTAAATGGATTTATTAACCCGTTTTTAAGGTTCCCAACATCTCGAAGAAGATCGAAGATTTTAAAAAGGACGTGGAGGCCAAGAAGAAACCACCAGAGTGACAATGAGTCACAAATAGAAATATGACTCATTAGGATTGAATTTATAAACTAGGAAATACTTTATGATACTATTTGGACAGTATGAACAAATGATGCTGAAATGCACAATCCTAAATACATATAGTGCCTCAAATCGCCTTTTGTTTTTTTTGCATATTGTTTTGTTTTTCTTTCTAAAGCAGGTAGAACCTAAAAATCTGATCAATATATGAGAATCTGATATTATATCTTTTCTGTTATTTGTTGGATAATTGCTAAGTATATTTATAAACAGTGGATTTTTTTTCCTGTTTAAACAGTATTTGCTTGTTATACTTTGACACAATTGTACAATTACATTCTTAGGGTTTCTATATTTATGTAGAAATAAAATGTTTAAAACAAAATTGTTGGGGAAAGAAGTTGCACATAGAAACCAGTTAAACGAAATGACGGAAGGATTTTACAAAAACTGCTTCATGTTATAATGCAATAAAGGAGTGAACTTGCGCAAATAAATGTGCCCTTGTTTTTTTTTTTTGTTTTATAACGTTTTATTTGCATCAGTTACAGACACAAGCACTTTTAATCACAGTGGAACTGTTTACTAGTACTCAAGTAGTTGTGTTGTAAATGGCCACCAGGTGGCGCATGGACACCGGAAATACATATGCGGCTCAATTTTCCAAAAATGCAACTCGTATGATTCAGTGAAGCGTCTGGGGTTTGCAATATACTTTAGAACATATGATTTACAATTATTTAAATAAATGTTATCCCTATTAAGCTGTATTGTAATAATCATAAAACTATTATTAAATATTTATGTTTAAGCACAAGGACTTTTAACACATTATGCATGGACATGTAAAGAACGTTAATATCAACGTCATCGTAAAAAAAATATTTTAAGCAGTTTTATATATAGCAGGACTTTTATTAAGTATGCGTTTAGTTTAAAATTAATCCGCGATGTATTTTTGTCGCAAAAGTTTATTTGCGGAAGTTTCACAGGAAGTTAAAAGCGAGTATTTCCGGAACACGTGTCCGCTCCTGTAACAGCTGGACAAGCGGGTGTCAAGAGGAGTAAAAGCAAAGATGATTTCCCTCACCGACTCCCAGAGTAAGAATATAACTGTGTTACTGACAGCTTTATATCACACAGTGTGTCGCATCGATGCGTGCATGTATAAAGTCTGATGTCTCCATTATTTAGCCTGTCACAGTCTTTATACTCGTGTAGTCAAATACTTGGGTGCAGCTGTCATCAAGTTATCAGTAAATGTGTTTAATGTAAATCAAATCATTAAGTTACATGTTAAACCTGTATTAAAATAAATAGGTAATCGTCCCAAAATAAATGTTCTGGTTTTTAAGTACTGATCAGAGCTGTTGACAGTTTACATTGTTGACAGATTACAAAAGATCTACAAAAGCAGGTTCATGTAAATAAATAAAAAACTCTTATATAATAATCTCATTTGCAGCTATTATATTACATTTTTAAGTTATCACGTGCATTTATTGTTAAGAAAGAGCTGTAATGTCCAGATTCTACTTTTCTATTTATTGGTATAATTATTTGTAAAATGAATTAGCTCTGATTTGTGTTTTCTTTCCCTACAGAAATTGGAATGGGGCTAACAGGGTTTGGTGTATTTTTTCTGTTTTTTGGGATGATCCTGTTTTTTGATAAAGCCCTTCTTGCTATAGGAAACGTAAGTCTGTTTTTGTTTTGATTTTTACTTTTAATAAAGTAACTAATTAACTGGTGATTTGGTTTAGTTTGTTATTTAGTAAGTTAAGGGCACAAATACATGGAAACATTCCTATATTTTCCATTGTATTACAGTCATTTAGTTTATTGAAGATGAGATGTTACTTTCTACAGTATTTTCATAATTCAACATTCTGCTTTCAGCTTCACTTTTACAGATATATTTTTATCTCCTTATAGAGATTTATATTTACTTTAGAAGCCATTAGGTTTTCTCTTGTAATAGTTCAACTGTAATATTGTTACATTTGTTGTTACATACCTGACTTGAGTTCATTGACACACATAAGCCCTCAAAGACAGTCTCTCTCTCTCTATCTCACCTCTGTTTTGATTCCGGCTTCAGATTCTTTTTGTCATTGGTCTGGCGTTCGTCATCGGATTGGAAAGGACCTTCAGGTTCTTCTTCCAGAAACACAAGATGAAAGCCACCAGCTTCTTCCTAGGAGGCGTCTTCGTGGTGCTGATCGGATGGCCCATCGTCGGAGTGATTCTGGAGTTTTATGGCTTCTTTCTTTTATTTAGGTATTTTTACGGAATTCTAACACACTTTAAACCAGGAATTGTTATGCAGCTGTTTAACTAATAAACAGAGTTGTTACAAGTAGTATCGGACCAATATAAGTTCAGTGTTTTGACTGCATAGTCTAATACCAGTTAAAAGGCACATCATTATATCCTAATATTGGTTTCTGTTGTGTTTTTGTGAAGGGGGTTCTTTCCTGTGGTTGTTGGTTTCATTAGAAGGATTCCAGTACTTGGATATTTGCTGAATCTTCCCTTTATTAGTGGGGTAAGTTTTTCCAGCAGGCTGATATTCTCTAAGACTGCAGTGAATTTAAGTGTCCTAACCAGACATAAACCTTCAAAGCAACAAGTGATATCTTTTATTTCAGTTGTCATAGCAACAGTTTGTTGCATTGAAAGTTTTGTTGCAAATCTCACTCTACATATCTGTATTAAACATGAATTATGTTCTGATTGGATGTGAAGGTGTACACATCACAAATCACTTTCACTTCCTGAGAGGATAGACAAGTTAGTTGTCGCACCTGTTTAGCACACAGTGTAAATCAATGTAAATTCACTTAAAATGCTTTTGCTTGCTTAGCAGCTTGGAGACTAATCTTTAAAAACTTGGAAATAATAACGATACAGTTAAGACTTTGTAAAGCAATATTTTTCCCTACAAAGTCTCATTTTCTACTTTGACAAACTACCTTAGTAACATTTGTCAAGTGGATATCTGAAATTACATATGTACTAGTTTGTTGCTGATTGATGGCATCGGTTTAGAATCAACATAAGTACTTAAAATATATAATTTGGTCTTTTCTGGGCAAGATTCCCACTTGTTTTCTCCCTCATGCCAGAAAACAGGTTCTTGCAAGTGTCTTTTGTTTTTGAACATGTGTTTGTTGTTCTCTTAAAGCCTTCCTAAGGCTGAGCGGACAGACAGACATCTTGGTCAGTCACTGCTAACTCTGTCTTGCATGTGAGCATAAACCTGCAATTCTGTGTGCACCAACTATTTTAAGTGATTTACATGTACAGCGTTAGTCAGTCATAATGTTACGTTTTTAGATCACAGTTTATAATAAGCTTTTCAATATGTCATTTACAGTTAATGAGTAAAGTATCTAATTTGTCATGTTTCGAATACCATCACTGTAAATTGTCTTTATAATCTTTAATATTTTAATGTAAAGTGTCCTAATCCTACAATAATTCTTTTTTTTCCAGTATGTGGACAAAATGAGCGAAAGCAACAACATGGTTTAACAAAGACTGATTTTTCATATTTATAAAGGATTTTCTACAGCTTTACCCTAAACAGCCACGTGAAACATAGATCAAATTACTGAAGCTTTTGTATACGGATATATTTCCATTGTAAGGATGCCTTCTGCAACAACGTGAATCAAACTTGTGAGAAAAATAGCCACGTCCAAGCAAATCCACGACAAAGCAAATCTATGGAGTTGTGTCATGTGGCCCAGAATCGCTGCATCCCAGAGGAACAAGTATATACTTCATAAATGCATACTTTATGAAGAAGTCAACAGAGGGTCTGTTATAAGGGACGGTTTGTTAGATGTGTAAAAGTGTGTTTTGGTTATTACTGACTTCTGAAAGTCTGTATTCTGTTACAATGGTTTTGTTATGCTGTTGTGTGTGTGGTATTATTTCAGTAAGAAAAAGGAGATGAGTAATTTTTTGCTGTCATGGCTGTTTACAAGAACGTTTCCAGACTAGCATTCAAAGATGTTACCATCATTTTTTTGACAAATATGTATCTGCAGTTTTTTTCACTGTAAGATTTCAGCACTAGGATTGTATAATAGTTCAGCTGCCATGAACTTTGTAAATAGAAATTTAAAAATAAGCCATGAAATCTGTGTCACTTTTATTCTTTCTTTGTGGTTTTGGGCCTTGTATTACCCACAACGCACCACAGCCCCAACATTTACATTTAATTTAAAACTTCTTTGGTCACAGAATTACATAAAGCTTTTTTTAAATTTAGATGAAAAAGAATTAGTTCACCCTAAAAAACAAATTCTGTCATTTTCTTTTCCAGTCATTTAAAAGCACGACAGCCCTGGTCTTTATATAAGAACAATGAAAGTAGCCTATACAACTTTTTCCTCTACATTGTCTATCTAGTGAGATGTTTACCCGGCCAGGATTTGCTGTTATTGCAGACACTATTTTTTTTCTATGTAATATACTTTCCTATCAATTGCTGAGCTGTGGAAGAGCCATAAATTGAAAGTAATTTGGAGGCAGAGAACAGCAGATATTTATATATAGTGTCAGCAGGGAAACCCCATCAGCCTTTACTGAGAAACTGTCCTGTGTTCATTCATAAAAAACGATTCGTGGGTTTATTTGAGACGGTTCGCTGCTGAAGGTGTAAACATATCAATACTTTCCGCCCTCCTTTTCCATTAGTTACTATTAAAAGTGCAAGTATACGGAAATTTCCAGGCACTATACCTGAAAAGCATCTTACGTTACAGAGTCTTGGGTTAGGGAAACATACTGCGTGTGTGTTTACATCTTCCAGGAATAAATGTGGGATTAGTTATACATTTTAACAAGCAGGGTTAACTAATCTGTCTAAAAGGTTCGCGGTCCGGCCCTGTTGTGAATCAATGGGATTTGACCTATAGCTGAAGACTAATAACATTCAACATTCCTCCACCCTTATGATTATAAATAAGGAAAGCCGTCATTCTCCTCATTCTTGATTTTGCCTTGAAGACTCAACAGCTGAAAGGACACCTGAAGCTATGAAAGTAAGACTTTTAATCTCCTACGATATTATTAAATCGAAAGTAATACTTTTAAACAACAATGTTGGCGTTAATATTAATGCAAATTGAATGTGAACAGCTTTTACGCATGACGGAAACCAATGGTGACACTTTTACGCACAGTGTTTTTCACCTTTAAAGGAAAGCGGGCTTTAATCCACGCTATAATCGGTTATTATCCTGAATGTGGGAACAGTTATATTTAAACATGAGTTTATTTTTCCAGGGTTTGGGAACTTTTGCAGCGTACGCACTTGCGATCTTACTTCTGTCTACATTTGTGTCCCATTCCTGGAGCGCGCCCAAGGTAACAGAGACGCATGCTTTTAAACAACATTAAGGTTTTTTGTTTAAGATGTTGAATATAGACATTTACAAATAATTAATCTTTCTTGAAAGGGAAGTTTTCAGCGTAGGAACTGGACGCCCCAAGCAATGTTATATCTAAAGGGCACACGTATGTTACCGCTTTTTATTTTGTAACAGTTTTCTCTATAAATGCATATACGATGCAATTTGTTCATGCACACCTGTTATTTTTATTTTTAATAACTAAAAATATGAATAACTTATTTAACTTCATGTTAATAATAGAGGGACGGCGCTTTGTGGCAGAGGACACAAACGAAGGGGACCTATATGACACTATTCGCTTGGGTATGAAATATTTATTCAAAATATCATAATTTGTAACCTAGTTCTCTATTTTTATGCTTGTGCAGACTTGACAGTGTTAATAAGCGTACATGTAGTTTACTGTAACACTATTGCATGCAAATACCTAAAACGTGTACTACCACAATAACCCACTATATGACTGTCACTCTCTCTCCAGAATCACGCAGCCAAAACACAGAAAATCTGAGTATCTCTAAAGCGGCTGCTTTTCTATTAAATGTTCTCCAACAAGCCAGAGATGAAGGAGAGTCTTACTAAAACCAACTAAAAAAGAGACTCTGTAAACTGCATATTTAAATTTGTGTCAGCTATGTGGAATGTTCAAAAGTTCATCCTTGTGTTTAACTGTTAGAAGGTTTTTGTGACATTCGTTATTCACTGCCTGCAAACAATTACAGGTCCGTTATGCAGTATGTCATAAAATACAGTATTTATGATGACTGAAACCTGTGTAATATAAATGAACTGTACAGATGTTTTGTTTCCTTTTAGTTTTCTCATGCTGAATCAACATTTGAATTTAATGCCATAAAATACAGAATGTGAGAATTTGTGCACATTTTCTCAACTAATTAAACAGTTTGCACTGAAAATTGCTGTGTGAGGTTTCTTCATAAAACAGGTTTGTTTTACATTTATTTTACATTGAACTATTAAACTTATCTTGGAAAAATACATATCATAGCTATATAGATCCCACCAATATCTCACTATTTCAACATATACAGTTTAGATAGAGTAGGGTTCAAAGGTCTCTGTTACTGTAACCACTTCTGTTTTGCATTTCTCTATTGTAATATGCATTTTTCCGCATGATTTGAGAAAATCAAAATGTGCTTACATTTACTTAGTGACCCAGAATTCTTTAAATACTTCAATATCTTCATTTTAAATCAATTTTAACTTTTTAAAATTCCAAGACTTTCCACATTTTAATGCGATTTCAGATATTCAATGTAGTCTCAGACTTTTGGTCGCTGTACTTTCAAGTTAATTTCCTTCTGGTTTAAGGTCTGTAGGTTTTTGTTTTGATGAAACTGTATCATCAGTTCATCCGAAAGCCTTTGAGTAACAGACTTAGAGCCACAACTAGGTCTAGAGTTTTAGATCTGAGGCTGAACTTTGGAGGTGGGATGAGCAGAAGTGTACAGATCTTAATTCCCATTTTGTCCCGGTTGTTTCTTCTTACCCTCGCCCAGAGTGAAAGGTGCTTTGATGTTCTGTCTGTCTCTCTCTGCCTCCTCGTCTTCATCATATGGCTCATCATCTTCCTCGTCACTGTGGTGAGGGGTGGAGTGGATGGAGGCTGATGGGGAAGGTGGCACTGAGGAGGGTCTGGGGTAACGGAAACCTTGTGTCTGTGGAAACAAAGACACGGTCAATATACTGATTCTAATATGATGGCAGTGTCAAATTCATTTCTAATCTTACAGGATCCCCTAGAAAGAAAACCAGGGAATCTGATATTTTCCAGACCTGGAAAAGTATTTGAAATGTAGAAATTATTAAATGAATTGGCAAGCTGTTATGCTGAGCAATTTGTTAGCAAAATGGTCTAAATCAGAATGATTTTGAAGTATTCAGTATTCACAAATGACTGGAAAAGTAATGGAAAATTCATGGAATATCATCAAAACTTAGGCCGTTCCCACACTTTTTACTAATTGAGTGAAACTAATTGACTAACTAATTGACTTTTTAAAGCTTGAGTGAAAATTAGGGGACTGAAATTTACATGTACAGATAAATGTTAATATAATAATGGGCAGGATCTCAGTCTATCCGAGAGTGTTAGCAGGGCTTACCGGTGGAAAGTTGAGGTGGTCCATTTTGAATTCAGCAGGGAAGGATCGGCTGAGGGCCAGATGTCTGGCGTGCATGTAAAACTGAAAAAAGACAGAGCATTATATTTGCATTTTATAATAAAAAACACTGCAAATGTTGACAGCAGTTTAACTGTATCTGTAGCTAAGCTAGTACAGCTTGATGCTAGCAATCATGGGCTCATGGGTTTGAGTTCTTGGGAATGTATGGACTGATAAAATGTATACCCTAAATGCACAGAAATCACTCTGGGGGATTACATAAATCAATATCCTATATCATCTTAAAGGATGATATCACATACCATTTATAAAATGATTGCAACAGTTATTGATTAATAATTAACTAAATAAATCTTCAGCCAATAAATGTAGGTTAATGTCACATGGGATGTATACTGTTTATTTATATTTATTTATATTATATATATGATATACTATAACAGTTCTAAATGCAGATGCATTTTTGTGCAATCAGAACTGAGTCTTATGAAACATAGAATTAAAGTATATCAAACTTTAACATCATATAATAAAGCAATTTTTCCCTCTGGGATTAATAAAGTTTTTTGAATTGAATTGAATAAACAATATAAAATTCTTGTTATTGTTTTACTTATTATTATTGTTTATTATATATGATTAAAATTTGATCTTTAATAGCACTTCCTAATTTAAAAAAAGATATAAAGTTGCTATAAAGTATTAGTATTTTTTTATTATAGTTGTTATTTTTCTTAGACACTTTGTGTATAATGTCTTGTTTACACATTAAGACAGAGAGATTCTCAAGCCTTAAGCTGAAAGTTACTCACTCGTCCAAGATATCTCCAGTCTAACAGATCAGAGAGTCTCTCAGTCCGGTTGCGCTGAATAATTCTCTGTCGTCGTGACTGCTGGCAGAACGAAAACATGAACTGAGTCAGCTGGTTACACGACTCGTCTGCCGAACGGAACCGCCGGTCCACAATGTAGATCCCTACAACAGATGGATGTATATAAGTGTATATACATATTTGTATAAGTTTATATATAATATTATATAATTGTATAGGTATATGTGTGTGTGTGTGTGTTGCAGATAAAATACAAAAGAAATATTGCACACTAGTTTGTTATATACCATGTGGTTAGTCAGTCACTCACTAACCATATGCAGACGGATCAGTGATGTGCTCTTCCATGAAACAGCCAAATCCAGACAGATTGGTTGTGACGCTGGGAATTCCCATAACAGTACACTCACCTAAACACATCACAGGTTATGATCAAATGCATATATAGCAAAAAACAATCATATGTAAATGTGCACAGAGTTCATCACTGTGTCATTATCAAATACAAATCAACACGTGTTTTGGTGATTATTGGCACATAACACAGACTGAATCTGACCGTGCATGTTTATTGATTTGAAGACAAATGTTATGTGAGCGTAGATATGAAGGGTAATAAAATTTGCATGTGTGCAGATCTGGTTATTTTATGAGGGCATAGATTTAAAATATAGCTTCAAAGGTTTGTGTGTGTGTGTTTATTCTGTGGAACCTGGTGTGTAGCCCCACGGTTCATAATAGGAAGGAAACACTCCAAGGTGACAGCCACGCACAAATTCCTCGTAGTCCATCGGCAGCAGAGGACTGGTGGAGGACAGGAACTCTGGGTGGAACACAATCTGACCCGACAACAATTATATTTAAAACCCAAAACACAGCCAATGTAAGACAACATGGGGTTTTATAGTATGTTGGCTTTTTATTTCAATTGCTTTTATTCAAGCCTAGTGGACATAGAAGTTTAACCTCAAACCTTCACTCTGTCATTACGTCCGTTGAACAGGCCGATTCGGCGGATGTTGCTCAGAATCGGGTCCGTTGAGTCGTCCAGCATGTTGTGAGTCGTTACTGGTGGGAAAGAGTGTCTCTGCAGAGAACCAGGATTGAGCAAAGTTCAGAATTTAAGAGTTTGTACACTTTGAACCTGAATTTAATTGGCCACACCCCCCACAGCATGGTCAAATAAATTGAATTCAATTCATTTATGCTGTTTGATGACTTTGGGGATTATAGGTAATTGAAAAAAACTTGAATGTTTTATTTACAACTACACTTACAGAATTCCTTTAAATTCTGTTAGTTAAAATCAATTTATATTTGCATTTGAATTACAGTATTGCATTCAGTTTGCTATTTTAATTAATGAATTTAAAAGGAATTTTTGATTAAATTGGTGATAACAAATAGCAATCCAACAGTCTTTGAATAAGCCACAAAAATCAGACATGAGTTTTTACTTAAGCTTATTTTTCTGCTTTAAACTTTTTTTACACCTTGTGAGAATTGTAATGTTGAATCACTAAACAAAAACAACTCAAACTCTGTTTCCAATGTTTCCACTTGCATCATTTTAACAGTTCCTATACATTATTCTTGCTATTAAATTCTAGAGACTAAGTCACTTATAAGAAAATGTGCTTTAACCCTCCAGAAAAATGAGTCTCATTTTTTACACTCATTTTTTCTTTATAAACAAATACTTATGGGTACGGATCAATAGCTCTCCTTCTGTAATTCGCTGAAATATTGATGCACAGATAAATCTAACTGGAGTGGCTGTATATTGACTGGTTGCTCATAGCATTGCCATTAAGAATCTGTTGAATAAATCTCAGCAACACATTCGATCGATCGACCGCAAACAGTCAGCAAACAGGGTTAAATACGTCACACATTTCAGCATAAGCCACTGTGCCAGCAACCCAGTAAAGTGATACAGAAGACTCGACCTCTGATTTAGAGAGCTGTGCTGAGTCGATATTCACTATAACCCAAAGATGACCTTTGATTAGAGTCCATTCATAAAAACAGATGCGGGAGAGAATGAATGAAAACCTCTTATAGCTGTTATTCATTCAGTTTAAGGTGTCCATCTTTGGACGCACCTTCTAGTTTATCCTGAAACCTGGTGATGAAGCGATGAGAGGGAAAAATTCATTTAAAGGGACAGTACACCTAAAAATCAAAACTGTGTCACTTACTCAGCCTCATGTTTTTCTGAACCTGTGATTTTTTTCTTTAGTGTAACAGCATTAGAGACGTTTAAAATGCTGTTCTTTAAGAGATTAACACCAATTACAGGTATTGGGGCAAAGAGCAGCTATGTTACTTTAAATAAGTTGTGTGTTGGGTTTTAAAAGGCTGAGCTTCTTGTGCTGTGTGGTTTAACATTTATCTGACCTGTGTTGCATAAATGGCCCTCTTCATGATTGTGAAGTCATCTCTGTCCAGAATTTTGTTCATGTCTGGTATCTCACCCCTGCGAATGTAAAACTCTGTTATATACAAACATACACATCGGTTAACAGGTTAGCACAAGCCTTTGCTTTCCCGAGGATCATCCAAGAAATGACCCAATGACATCACAGAATGTCATTTTGAATATTCAAGGCACTGACAACTTCCAAAGGAAGTGTGGTGGCTTCTCATCAACATCTTGTTAAAAAAACTCAA
>JAZGTK010010187.1:0-16592 GCA_036877625.1 Ambastaia sidthimunki | reverse complement strand
CAGAGGATACATTTCAAGTATGGGCCGCCCTACTTGACCTGCATGTCACTTTACTTTACATTCACTAACTCTGATCAGCCACATTATGTGAATGTTTTACTTGTCTTGCTCATGTATTACCTCACCTCTATTGTGTCTACACCCATCTGCAACCCAGAAGATCTCTCAAAGTTCCCCTCTCTTCTCAGATACTCATACCTACACACACAAGAACAGAAAAACAGATTTCAGATATCAGTATCAGGAAGCATGTGAGCCTAACAACAAACATCAAGCTGGATCTTCTCATCCTCTTGTGAAGAAGTGCATCTTCTCTGCAGGTGCGCATGTAAAAAAAGACAAATGTGGGCTTAACTTCACAAGATGCCTGCAGGTGTTCACCTGGGAATGGTGCTCTCCTTCAGTGCCTGCTCCATATCCATGTCATCGCTCTGGAAGTCCACAATGATCACGCTGAAATTCTCATCCTTGGTCTCATGGTGCAGAAGCTCCATATCTGAGATGAACTGCTGCACCCATCGAGCCTGATTCTTTACTGCCACAGAAAGACAATACATATTGGTGGCTATATAGCTTTATAAACAGTATATTTTTCTTACTAGAGAGACAGAAAGGTAAATAGAATTAACTGATATGAGATACTGAGGAACATGTAGATATTTTTAGTGATAAAAAAGTTTGAAGTAAATCAAATTTCTGTTTGTTTTATATACCTGGGACAACAAAATGTACCATGACATCATGCCTCCACTCTAACATAGCTGGCTGGCAGAGTAGGGGCTTGGCCCAGCTGGTGCTCCAGGGTGTGTTGGTTTGAATTTGGATACTGGAGCTGCTGGGTGGTGGGTTTTTGGATGCCGCATGGTAGAATGAGGGCATGGTTGCCTCTTTGCTCTCCACTCCGTCCTCATGTCGACTGCGGTGCAACAGAAGATAGATGTACTCAGACAAGCGCACAACCCGCTTCCCTTCCTCCATCAATAGCAGTTCCACCAAATAACGATTTCCCCTGGCTGAGTCTCTCCTCTTCTCTATATTTACAATATGGAGGAGAGTGTAGATCCTTAAAAGAAGTAAAATGGCAACAGAGAGAGAGAGAGAGAGATAAATGGAGATAATTTAAACGAGACACTGAGGAATGTGTTTTAATATGTAAAATTAAACCTAAGCATATAACATTGCACATCTTGTTTAATCTAGTTGGGTCAGAAGGGATATAGCTTTAACATTTATTATGATAAAGCTGCCAATATAGTTATGATTCAGCAAAACACAGAGTGTCTAACATAAGCAGAGTTCAGACTGTCTTAGTAAAAGGTTTAGAATTGACAGCTTTACATCTGGTCTGCAAACTCATAAACATACACCCTCACACATATTTAAAGAGACAAAAAATATCACATAGTTTTGCCATTTTTAATGTTAGTAAAGCTTTTGGCAGTTTAAGTAAAGAATTACTACACAAAATACTGCTGGCCACAAAACTCTCAAACTTGCACACACTCACCCGCCCCTACGCTCATTCAGCTTCTCCATGTACTGTGAGATAACATCAACAACTTCATTCTCCGCAAGCTGCAGGTTCCCCGAGACGTTACACCTCAGGTCATTCCAGTCTGACCTCAGCAGCTCAAAGTCCACAGGGTTCACAGTGAAGGTGCGCTGCCAGTTGATGGCCTCCTCAGTAAGGTGTGGTCTTAGTTCTGCCTCCTCGTAACTGTACTCTGATATCTCTTCTTCCTCAAGACTCCTGTTCTGCTGAACCATGTCTGACCCCTCCAACATCTCTGAGATCTTTGTTGCCCGCAGCTCTGGAGGCTGGCTGACTTCAGACGAGTTTTGCCCAGGGTGATCTCTCTTTTCAGAACTTAATGGGGGCAAGCTATTTGGATCTGATATGGAAGTGGTAGGGTTGGCCCGATAATTAGGCCCAGGATCTGTAGGAAAGAAAATATGGCTGTGCTTTAATAGAGATGGTTGTGTGGAGGTCTTTTGGCCCATTAGATGGAAGTTTGGCCAGGGAAGAGAAGCAGCAGCTTGTGTTTTTAAGGACCTCCATTTAGAGCTTAAGTCCACAAGACTTTTGGTCTTTTTAGACTCATAAAGAAAGACACCAGGAAACACCTCCACTGGAGGCTTTGGTATCCTCTTTGCTCTATGTCTTGGTGGGCGAGGTCTAGTAATGTATATTTTGTCAGTATTATTTCCTGTCTCAACATTTGTCCTGACAACAGGCTTATCTGCGCTACTTAAAATCCTATTAGCCAAAACATAGAGAGGGGACTTATTAGGAAGTTTGAGGAGTAATCTTCCCTTTACAGGCAGGTTGGCAGTTTCTGTTAGTTTGCTTTTGCCTAGCAGTCCTCGGTCAGGGAACAGCCAAGCTAACGAACGGCCTGTGTTAACAAATGCATGTATTTGAATATCCTCACTTTCTTCGCTTACTCCCCCCTGTTCATTTGGAGCTCCGCTTTGAGACTCTAAAGCACCTGCAATACCTTTTGCTTGCCCCACATATTTCTCTTCTGTTGTTTCATCATTTATTTGCACCAGAGTGTTGTTATAAAATCTTTCCCTTCTCTTTCTTCTACTCTCATTTTGCTCCCTAAACTGAATGTACTGCCTCCTTTGCTGTAAAGCGTGGCTCTTTAAACCCCTGGGTAAACCATCATTTGAGGAAGCGGTGGAAGCTGTAGTCTTTGACGTCTGATTGGGTGGACTGGTGTAAGCTGTCTTCCTGATTGGCTCATTGCTGGAATTGATTGTCTCCTCTGGGTCGACACCCTCTTCCTCCTCCAGAAAATCTGACAGAAGAGACAAGCCAAGTGAAACTAAAGCTTGTTAAATAATTCATGTAATCCAAAAGAATTGCTTAATGACATTTGGCGATTAAAATGCTGCAGTGTTGACATAAATCTACAGCTAATCATTATCATCTTCAGGCCTTCTCACCCCTGCTGATACACACATTACTGCTCAGGGGTGTGTCTAAAGACAGCTGCAACTGTCAAACATACAGTACACACACACGCACAAACAGGGCCCAAAATGAACCCTTTCCCACATCTTCCAATAGTGAGTGAACTGAGGGAATTTGCCAGCTGTTACATATAGTTGCATGTCGTACCATTTTATTTACTCTCCAAAGCTAATTTTTTTCTGGCATTTGGCGCTTGCCGTGTTAATTTTGAACTCTGGCCAAGAGGGAAAACAACTGCTGAATTCTTATCTGTTATTAAGTTCACAGCTGAGCACAGACCATCAGGTTTGGGGAAGAAAACAGGTTGGTCACCCTCCTCCTCATCCATCTTCATGTACTTATAGAAGCCAAATCTATATGAGAATTTAAAGAGTAACAGAGTCATGTTTCATAGGGTGTTTGCTTGTTTATTATTTTATAGACTTCTTTTCACAAGCACTTAGGATTCATACTTCTCTAGGTAGACAGAAGACTCTCTGTAGAAACATTTGTTCTTTTTCTCCATATGACTAAGTCTCGTAAAGTCATTTGGATACACATAGGAAAGATAAACCTGGCAAATACAAAAAAATAAGAGCAAATAGGTAAATGTACTTAATACATAGCAGATTATAAAATACACACACGTCATTATTTTAAAAAAAGTTCATGTATCAAAGATACATTTAACAGAGCGAGAATAGGAGAATTAAAAAGCCAGTGTAATTAAATAGCACGTACAAACACAGGTATGTAATGATAGATAATGGCCAAAAGAGGGCACTGTTTGCTTTAGGCTCAGCAAGATCGGTAAAGTGGGCTGGTCAAGTGCCACTATTTTCCTCAACAAAATTAATTTTGCAACATCTTATGTAATTTTCATCTAGTGACAGCACTTAATCTCATTAAGAATTCTCATGAGCTAGTAGCTAATAATTTGCATTAAAATTTAATTAAGACTTACATTTATTAATAAGATAATAAGTAATAATAAAAATAATTAGATATCCTGTAAAGAGTTTGACTTACAAACTGCAGGCCCTGATAGCGTGCAATAGGGAAATCCTTCACAACGTATGTAGGAGAGTACACACAAGATGGAAGAACATTCTCCAGCCTGGACTGATGTATCATGGGAACTAGAAGAACAAATACATTATCAAGCAATACCCTCAATTAGATTTCTCTCTTAGTTCCTAAAAATATCACTACACAAATAACTAACAATTATTTAGCACAAACATGCCTATTTATCCATCCATAATGAATATAATATAAGCTACAAATTGTAACTACTATCGCCTGGGGTCAAAATACCACCCATGAGCTGCCATTTACCCTTTTTTAGTCTTGATTATGACACAATTGAATGGTGTTGCTTCTAACAAGCTGACATTCTATGTCCACACCAGCATCTGGGTGTAGCAAACCACTGTAAAGCTTCCACACAAGCAATTAAAAATTTGCACGCCTGCTAACCAAAGCAGATTCACTTTACTCAGACAGATGACTATAAGCTTTAACCACAGATGTACATACACACAATATGGCAAAAATACAAAACACATAAGAACAGCATTGAACAAACATACTGGCATAGGGGACAAGTATATGTAAAGATGCTGTTTCAGCTGGGTGCTGTTTGAACTGCTCGAACTTCATTGGCCAAAAATAACATATACAATTTAATTAGACAGAAATTGCAGTTTAAAAGAAATAGACTGTAGGTGAGCGATCCATGAGATGGATATCTCCATAAATTGTAAACACTGTTGTCCTAACACAATGATACTGTTTATTTAAACATTCTGACCAGCCCAGCTTGACAATACTGGCACAACCAATAGCGTGGGTTTGGGGCGGGGCTATATGCTTGGCTAAACCAAGTCACTATTTTTGCAATTCCATTATAGCAAAAAAACATTATTTACTGTCTTGTTGGGAGAGGGTAAATGTTTAATTTACAACAATATTGAGTTAGTGAATGTTTTATAAATGACACAGGCATGCATACAACACAGTGGGGAATACACACTCTTGTAGAAGGTGTCTCGTGGGTCTGGTTTGAGCATGTCTGCAGCGTGTGTCTTTTTCCTGTGGTTACCCTGCAGAGTAAGAGAGTGACTGGCCAGGGTCTGTGGGATGTGCTTTACTCTGTTCATCTTCAGATTGGATTCATCTTTCAGAGAGGGAGAGAGACACAGAAAATAAAGTCAATAAAGTCTGTGTGATACACTGACCTGTTTAAGAGCCTGTCCTTCACATAGCCACCCTTACACTGAAAAATAGCCACGTCCAGGACAACATATACAGTAACGCAGCTGATAATTCCTACAAAAACTTTCCATGAATTTCAGTATTTCTTATTTGTAGGCCAGTCACATATTTTCTTCTTTAATTACCAACTCAGAAACAGTGCAGAATAATAGCTTAAATATGTCATATCCATTTCCTTTTTATATAGTATTAATTTTTACATAAAAATGACACATTTATCACATTTGTTTAAAATCCTAAAAAAAATCTGTTTATTGCCAGGTTCAAATTAGACTCTGAAACTCATAATGTGGTCTCATATATGAAATACTATGGTTAGTAGGCTCTTACTGCTGTCTATGTAGCTGGTCTCAAAACCCCTTATAAAACTCTTAATTCTGCCTCATTCTGGAAAACCTCGGATCTAGATCAGCTCTTTTTTTCTGATGGTGACTTCCCCGAGGCTTAAAGAGATACAAGCGGCCTCACACACACACTGCCAACATCATAAAACATTCCCCTGGAGTTCAGTCTGTGAGCAATGAAGCATGCAGGTGTGTGTGTGTATGTGTGTGTGAAGTCTATTCATTACGGCTTATCTCCTGACGTTATGACAGCTCATGACTGCTCTGCTAGCCACTGATGAAAACATACTTTAATTAGTCCCATCAATTGACCACAAATGTGTTATTGGGCAAGTATAAATTATGCAGTATCGAATCTCCAATGGTAGCAATGTATAATTCTGCAAGAAAGCACTGATACATTAATGAAGGGAGGGAATAAGAGAGTTAATATCTTCATTGATGAGAGAAGAAACATGAAGATGAGCCAAACAGGACACTGAAATTTTCAGGCTTTGACTGAGAGCTCTAAAAATACATCTAAAGCACCTTATGGTTTTATTGATTACTGACCAAACTGAGTTATTTGTTAGACACTGTTAAAGTAACTAACAAAGGTCACTTCACTGATTTGCACTGGCAGAGATGTTTATTTCAAGCTTGGGCAAGACTGAATTGACTTCAAAATCATTCAAAATACATTTGTAAACATTACAGAAATGTTACTTTAGAGGTTTACGGTTCCTAGTTGAAAATAAGCTTGTCGTTGGACATGTAATAATCTTTATATGTCAATGACTATAGGGCATACTTACAAGTTAACATTAAAAAAACACATTAATAACAAGATTTCCTTGCTATTTTGAAAGACAATTTTTTTGTTATATTACGTTTACACAACACAAAGCTTCTACTTTAGTCCTTAAAATCTATTTATAAAAACTAAGCTGCAAAAATGAGCAGATTAATGAAAGATCAACCATGTTTACATATTATGATTATTTAGCTGGGTTAGCAGCTTGGCTCACACCATCACAGTGAAGTGATAAATAAACACTATTACTCCAAAAAAATGTGTGTTATTCTGTTTAGTATCTAGATGTAATCCTGCTAGGAGTCGTATCTCTACAAACCCTTCAGAGAAAACAGAGTGTATGACGTTTATTTCATCAATTCTCTCAGTATGGATTTTAACAGCATTATTTGGTGAACGTGTCTCAATATTTAAGGCTTTGCAAACAAGGATGCGACAAACACCAAACCAGCAAGTAGGTGCTGTTACAATGTGTACAAGCACAGAGGTTATTTAAACGTAACAGAGGTCAAATACATGCAGAAGTCTTAAAAGTACAGCAGCCAAAACAGTTTGTTTCAGGAAAAAATACTTTTAGAGTAAAACACTGTCATTTCAACATCATACATTGTTAAACTACAATGTAAAACAAATTAAAACAGAAGGCAAATAAATCAGGCAGAATTATTATTACCTGGCAGAATTATTATTACCTGGAACAATTGTTACAAAATATGTATTTACAAACATATAAATAATGTGATAAATTAACAGATTAGAAATCCCAAACCACCTATGGTAGGTCTCAGTCTATCTTCATCTTCCTGATGACATGTCAAGTGTGTGTTTGTGTGTATGTGTGTTTGGTCCTCAGTGAGTTAGTGGTCTGTGTGATTAATGATCAGGACAATTGTCTGGAGTTTGGCTCTATGCTCACAGTGTGGACTGGTGGTTACAGCACACCCCCCTCTCCTTCAGCTTGTTAAGTACAGTGAGGATTAAATAAAAAAATGCCTTCGTCTCAAATAATTATGTAAACGAAGCAAAGGAGTGTCATGGGGATTCTCTCTCTCTCTCTTTGTATCTCCACTTCCTGTTAAAAGCATGTGTAAATTAAAGTCAGTTCCCTTGATGAATGGCAGTTTGAGGGAGTAATTTGAGGGAGAATGTGGGAACATGTGTAATGGTTGATAAGGCGATACGCAAAGGACTCTGACTGTCACATCATACACAGGAGGCTGAGTGTTTTATGGTGATTACCTAGTTGCTGTTGCCTACATTCAAATATAAGTATAATAACTGTTTTTCACACAGGCGATGTCATGGGGGTCCTGAATGTTCAGAGTTGATTATTTGCTGCAACAGACGGAGTTTGCAAATGTTGCTCTTGAGATTTCTGTTGCAGTTTACAAAGGGTGTGTATACTCTAGAGTTTATCATGCAGACCTGCATCTGTTCACATTAGAGTTTGCTGTGTTGGTGTGAAAGTGGATTCTGAACTGAAAGCAGATGTGTGGTACAGGGCATGTGGATGCTAGTATGGTTCACGACTGGCACATTGACAGATCAGTTTAACTCACAGAAGTGAACTGTTATTGATAATTACTATACAATATAATGTGCATGCTCCAATTATATATAATATATATACAGCTATTGGCTTCTAAATAAATTGAGTGCAGTTGGCATTCTTAGTTAAAACGTGTCTGACAGACGCTTTGACAGTTTTTTCTTTGCGTGCCTTTGGAAGAGACAAATTATTCAGTAACACACTAAATCTGTCATTTTATTCCTCCTGAGTCATCACCTACAGTCTTAAACAGCTACTACAAGTATGAAACTGGTATTTCTTCGATTACTCAAATATGTATTACTATTTGGACCTAAATAACAGGCTTTAAAAGCATTCTGCAGAGGCCAGAAGGAATCAGGTGGAATCAGACACCATAAAAAGAGCTTTACCTGAAACGTACACATTAAAATAATGATTAAATACAGTCATAAACGAAGGAGCATTTACCTGTGTACAACGAGATATAAGCTGAGTCAATGACATCATACTTCAGCCCAGGGAGGAAAGGCTTCCACTGTAAGACAATAAAAGGATATTGAGGTGTAACAGAAAGAATGGTCCAGTCATTTGTTTCAGTGCTATGGGACAGAACTACATCTTAAAATAAATGGGATAGAGACACACAGCAATTCCTCTAAAGAGGCTCTGCAATTACAACATCACTTCTCCTTGGCCACTGTCACACAAGAGGTCATTTACCAGTCGCAGTACAAAAAGTCTTATTATACTGCCAAGTGCTTACAAATCTTTAGACACACACACACTTCAGCTCTTTCATGCATACAACTTTCAAATCAAGAAAAAAAGAAAAAAAATATTTGAATTTGAAATCGTTTGATGTTGGCATATTGACGCTTATATTTTTGTCAGTTCCAGGGCCCAGAAAATGGTACATAACAGAACAGCAGCGTCTGTCAAATTTATTGGCTCTGCATATTAATTAGCACACACACAATGAATTTGCTTTTTTTTGACAATGAAGAAATCCTCATAAAGAATATCAGAACCAAACATCTAATAAAGTTCTATAAAGCACAAAACACGTTCACAAACACACACAAACATTTCACACCTGAATCAGTTTAGTTCAAATGTTCAGTATTCAGGCAGCTCTGTACAGCTTGTGTTTCTCAAGGTCAGATTTGCCTTTTGGGAATCGATGGAGTGCAGTTACAGCACAATGCCAGATCTGAGGAGCAAAGATTAATGTTTGCCCCTGGTGACATGCACACATACAAACATTGCCATGACAATAATCACACCCAGTCATGCACTGATAAATATACTTTAAGCAGTATAACCATAGTCAAGTGTAAATTAATTAAAAGACACTGATAAACAAGAATTTGAGCGACAGTCAGAGCCATTAAACCCCTAAGATCTAGACCTGGATAAACACCTCACCCTTCAAAACTCACATGACTTCAAACTGGTGGCCCAGAATGCTTTTCACACCTCACTCTGAAGATATTCAGGTTGTGCAGAGTGTGCAGTAAATCCACAGCTTCATCTTTGGGGCTGTCTACATACATACAGTAGATGTCACACTCAGCTTTATCTAAAGGTCAAGTGGTAAACACACCGGTCCAGTCTCAGCAGAGAAAAGACTAAATGCTGGATGAACTGCAGCAGTGACAAGGCAAAATAAACGTCAGGTGTGCTGTTTTCCAACCACCTACTGCTGAAGCTGAGCCACTGACAGACAGGCTGAGGAACTATTTATTTTGAGGCTGGATCTGTGTCACATTTGACAAACAACTCTAAGCTCTTATATAACTGATAAACAGAGACTACGCTTAATACAATAGAAAAAGCAAAAGAAATGCAAAGAAAGAAGAGCATGTTTTTTATCAACAAAGATTAAAAACTCGGTGGAGAACATTAAAAAACATTAAAAACAGGGAAGAATATTAAACATACACCATTTGTGCAAACTGAGCAGCTGGATGAAGTATTAACACACTCATATGTTATTGATATTCCCAAGTTTTTTTCATCTCTTCCTCATAAACATTTCATTTCTTGGCTATACAGCATTGGCACTACAGTCACTATGTGGCAGCTATTAAACAGCAAGTGGGAAACATTTTAACAATGTTAAATTGGGAAATTAAATGTGAGATTTTGCCTCAAGGTTATGTATTCATATAGCACATACCTTTAGCCAAAGTGACTTATTGCCCCTTAATACAAGGACAAATTCCCTACAACAATTGTCTTCCAAGGATCAAGCCCACAATCTTCTGATTACCAATCCTGAACTTTTACCATTATGCCATAACAACATAGGATGACTTCCAGCTAATATATATTATGCGTTATTATTGCCATTATCATAAACAACTATAAAACACCAGACACCAGTGTAAAGTGCGGTAAAAATAGGGGGAAAACAATGTGCTGCTCTACCCAAGACCCAACAACTCTTGTAAATGTGTTTTAGATGTGCTTTCTACAAAGCGTAATCTATTTGTGTGCATACTGCTGTATGTAAAACTCAGACACAAGCAATAACAGTCTTGAAAAATGCCTGAGTACAGCAATCCACTGACAAGCTTACATGATGTTGCACGTATTGCATCAGCTGTAGTGTTATTTCTGTTTTGTCCCGACAAAGAATAAAACAAAGACCATTCAGAGTTGACTGGCAGCAATGTCTATAACAGTTCTAATTTGAAATGTCATTTTGAGAAGTTTCTGGTCAGACTAAATCAGACAGACTTTATTAAGCCTCCTTGTTCCTACAAAGCCTGGGGAGTCTGTTAAAATGCTAATCAGGCTTATAGTAACTGAGAATAATGTAGAGTGCTAATGCTAATAGCAACCATAGAAAGTTTAAGCACGTGAGAGAATCATTGATGTTAGCCCACCTTTTCTGGTTTATATGTCGCAGTTGAAACACAAAGGCAGAAATTCTAGTCTGAAAACATGATTCAAAGTGAAACGCCAGCGGTTTGATTAATAAATGAATTTCTGTGTTTGCCACAGATAATTAGCTGTTTTTGCTTTTTGGTGTCTGGTCCCTATTGACTCTATTGCTGAGAATACCTCCAAACCCCATGAATGTATGCATTGGGCTGCTCTCAACTCTTTGAACCTCCTCTTCTCGAACCCTCATAAGTGAAGTTTAAATAGGAGTGAACATTAAAGAAAAAGTGAGGCATAGCTCGCCCAACTTGGCCCATTTCAGCCCTCAGGCAGTGAAGGTTACGCAGTACTGAATTAAAATTGTGCATTTATATGCATTAATAATAGGCACAAAGAAAACTGTAGTGGAGGGAAAGATTTTATTTCATATTTTTGGTGCTTACATTTGTGCTGTGTGTAGCTAGTACTGTAGCTTTAGCCTGATGTCTTGTTAAAGATGCCAACGTTTAACCTCCTGTTTAACACTAACAGAGAAGCCAAGGAACAATTTCTCACCTTAGCTGACAGAATCTAAGCAGAATAAAGTCATCATCTATACAAATGATACTGAATCCTTTTTGTGCAATTAAAATCTCCATTATTAGTTTTGTACAATGACAGTCCAGTCAAACAGCCACCTGGAATCTATAGTGCTAGTGCCGTCTGATTTGTTCTTTACAGAAGTTGTAGATGAGAGCAGGAAGTTAGTTTAAGATTTTGATTAATAATCCATCAAAAAGAGTCTCTTACAAAGCACTGAGGCGATACAGAGTATGCAAATGAGGCAGCTATTCAAAGAAGGATCATGCAGAAATGAGAAAGTTTTATGAACCTGAAACACTAATGACTCCATGTTCGTTATTTACCCAATGCTGCTAGATCTACTTTTTCCTGTTCTTTTGTTATTTAACACAAAGCTTGTGAGAAACAGATGCAGTCCTGGTGTCACCTTCAACAGCATTTGTTCTGTTATCAAAAAGATCAACACATATAATGATGCTACATTAATTGGGGTTGAATTATTATTGTGAAAGAAATCTTTTTAAACTCATATTCTACTCGCTTGAATTTTGTCCATCACAGTCAAAAATTCTGTCGATCTCTCTCTGTATATCTGCTTGCTTTCTGCTTTATATCTTTTCCTAGATAATAAAAATAGAGAGGTTTGCTGGTTAAATTTTGCATCCTTTGGGTGTACTTTGGATATAAACAGGCTATCAAAAATAACTATCAAAAATCTTTTTAAGCTTGTTATAATACTCAAGTATTGTTTGTTTGCTGTGGATATAGCCACTATAAACATACTGCACAATGCTTTCATTGTTTCACTGGACTATGGCAGTAACTCAGACTTGGTCATTACAGACAGAAACTCCATGTTCCATTTTGGAGATTTAAGTAAAGCATCCTTTGGAAAATGCTTTTCAGACTAATTTGCTGTGTTTCTCTTCTTCTTTTTTATTTGGTTTAAATTATGCATTAAATGAAAGAGAGGGAGGAAGAGAGAGATGTAGCAGAGAAATGTGTAATAAGAGAGGAAGTGGGGCAAGCTTTAAACACAGACTTTATTCATGACACATTCAATACTGTTTATTTCTGAGTGAGTTTATGGAGATAAAATGGGCATTGTCTAGTGTGCGTTCTAATGGGAGTGAGATGATACTGAGAAGGAGCTATAGCAAAAGGTCATGACTACAACTCAATTAAAGAGTTTTACAGACCATTTCTAAACACTTCCACTGACAAGTTAATTGACACTTTTACTTTGTTTCATTAAGAGAAGCTTCAAAATCTAAATGAACATACAGCAGCTGTCACAACCTCAACACTGCTGGAATGTTCCGCATTCTGGCTCTGTACTCACCCCCACCTCCACATGGTCAGAACCTCTGTCATCTTGCTTGTGCAATACCTCAAAGTAGTATCGCCTTGATGACATGAGACTGCAGAGAGAAAGAGGGAGAGAGAGAGAAAGAGGTTGGGGGCACAAAAGTGAAAGGAAGAAAGGGCAGGGAACTAGTTTCAGAGAGAAAGAAAAAAGTTATAAAGAGATCAAAAAGATGAGAGCAGGAGCGACACTGGCAGATGCAGAGATGAAAAATGCAAGATGTGCTATAGTTTGTTTAAGGACACAGAAAGTTCAGGTTGTGTGCATTGTTACGGACAGAAGCACTAAGCCAGCTACCAGGGAACATGCTCAGAACATTGGCTAACATTCTCTAAAAGTTCTCTCAAAGTTATCCAAAAAGTTATTTTAGTAGCTGTTTTAATGTTATATATCATATATCCAAAATGTTATTCTTAAGTACTTAGTGGAATGTTTTAAAAATGTTACAGAATTACAAAAATGTTTGAATACATTTCTTATAACCAAGCAATAAGGATGAAGTAATGGGCAGTAGATCAGGGCCAGATAGGACAAACTGAAAGAGACCTGAGGTTTTACTGTAATTGGTTGATTAATTGCTTAGCTCCATCTGAAAGAGTTTTACTCAGTTATTGAATAGGAGTGAGACATAACAGTGAGATAAGGATGGAAGTGTATTCAAGCAAATGAACAAATAACCAATACCAAAATGATTAGTTTAACCTCCATACGGGTTTCTGTGGTCAAACATTAAACATTTTTCCAGAAACAGTTTTTGAATGCTGGTTGTCAGTCATTTATGTAAAGATTTGCAGATGACAGACAGAACAATCAGTGATTTCATGAGAGCACAACAGTTGTCTGAACTGAATACAGAAAGACATTACAGATGTGCTCAATGATAAATGTCTGGAGAGCACAACCCACCTATTGATGAAAATGAATGATTAAAGCTGCTGTGTGTAATTGCTGTGGTACTGATGGCATCAAACCCAACTGCAAAAACAGTTTCCCAATCCTCCTGCTACAAACAGGTATTCCTGACACACCACTGGTTGTGCTACTTAAACTCAAACAGAGCAAAATCTTAATAGTGACACAGAAACAGTGTTTACTGTTGACATTTGTTAACAGGTCAACCTATGATTGGTCTCTACTAATAGGGGAAGGCATTTATTAGCTTTCTAAAACAATTTTAGCAAAGGAAGTAAAGGAAATATTTTACTAGTAAAAGAAATAAATCTTGTCTGATAGATGGCCTTTACAGAATTACTGACTGAACTGAAATTGTTTTTTAGATTTTCCAACACACTTGTGAAGATATTTTTCCAGAATGTCAGGAGAGGTTGACCTCTGCCGACCCTGCGGAACTGGCACATTCCCATAAATGTCAGATGCTATATCCGAGATTCCTGGAGTGACTCTGGTCTTTCTTTCCTACAGCCATGGAGTGCAGGCCAGATACACTGATGTTAAACTCTATTACTTTATGTAGCTGATACATGAAAAGACTATGTACATGTACTGTATGTACATGCACATGTTTACAGCTTGACTCTCCTTGACAGAAATTCCAAGACATAATATTTTAGAACTGTATGAATATACAGCAATTCTGTTTTGTGTAATAGCCACTTTATCACCCCAGTGTGTGCATTTATTTTTAATAATAGATGAAAATAAATAAAAGACAAAAATGGAAAAAAAAGGCTCAGGGTGAGGATATGTGTCTCAGGGTGTCTATATTTTGTTAATTATGCTTTATGTGTTTATATGGATTGTGACGGTCTTGGGTGAGTGAGAACTTTCAGCTATTCTGTATATTTAAATATATATTTTCCATAATATGAAAATACAATTAAATACATATTCTGAATATGTAAACGTATGGCAAGAATATAGAAACTTTATGAAATTTTACAAAAACTTGAAGTCAAAGGTTTGGGATTTTTTCTTAAGGTTTAATACTTCCTGGTGTTCAGGGTATCATTATATCTCAATGTCAACAAATAAAACTGAAACTGGCATCTCTACTGTGTGTAACATGCTTTGAATACAACATTCTCCCTAGTTTCTGTCATCTTAGACTCTGACAGCCCCGTCTCTTGTCTTGATCGCCCTGTACACGTCTCACCATAGTTCATTAGTGCGTTATTTTCCCCAGAAACTGTGGGAATTCCAGATAACCTCTCCTGTTTGTTTTGGAAATTCCATCCTATTAGTCAACACAATACAAGGGGGAAATCTTCCCTGTTACCGACCTAACAAGCCCTGATCGGAGATCAAAATGAAAGCAAAGAGGAAAGTGATGTCAATAACAGAAAGTGTAAATCTAGCTGGATAGAATTAAAAAAAGTCTGTTTAACTCAATAACCTGACAACCTCACTACAAATGCCCTGTATATCAAAGACACTCTTGTGGCAGTTTTGAACCGTTGCCAGGCCGTTGTCAAAGCTCAATCAGAGAAAAGAGGCTCTTCTCTGCATTTCCCTCCGGAGTGCCAATAACCATATTCGTCTTTTATTGGCACTAAAATATTCTGGAACATGCACACGCACCCTTTTAGACTGACACTGCTGATAAATAATTCAACAGTACACGGTGCTCTCACTGAGACTATACTTCCACACCAATCAGCAATGGCTGGAGAAGACAGACAAGGGCGATTAAAAACAGACGACATGACACTTTACTCTGACAAACTACTGTTTAAAGTGTCCCTTGTGATTTACAATCACACTGACAGTGCAGACACCTACTGGGCAGCAGACTTGTTTAAGAAACTACACCTGATGCTTATATTCGTTTAACTGTTAGGCTGCCCATGCTGTGTCTTTGCTGTCTATAACCATTTTACTTAAGACTGCCTTGATTGCAGATTTAACCCGGCCAGCATTAATGAATGGTCAGTGATTGGTAGGTGATTTGATGAAAGACTTAATCAACATAACGGTACACAAATCTCTCATAAACAACTTCCTGTTACTGTACCCCAGGTTACCACCTGATTTGGGCACTAGGTTAATGCTGAGTTATGAATAAGGCATTATCTACAGTGTAATGAGCCTAACATAACTAGAAAGGAGACATGTTCACACTGAACAACAACAATAGACTAAATTCACACTGAATTGCTTTTTTTTTCATTGGAAAAGTTTAGCTGCATGAGTTCAGGTGTAATCTGAATTCATTGTACAGACTACAATGGAATGGTGTATAATGGATTTGTATGACAAGACCTTTTGAACACTGAAAGCAGTTACAAATGACAAAATTAGCCAAAGAGGTGTTTATTTGCAGGAGAAATGGCAGGTAAACATGTCACTCAATGTGTCAGGAGTCTAACCACAGCTGTGTGATCTACACACCCTGTTTCACTCCTCATTGTTCATCACTGAACCAGTCCAAACCTTAAAAAAACCTTTAGGCCTAATATCTAATATGTGTTAAATATGAGAGAAAATTGGTGAAGCTTATTTAGCTTGAGTTCCACATGTTCCTGGGTCAACATCTCTGTTGGTCCTGGATCAACATTCCTGACAGCCAATCAGATTTTAGGGTTTGGCTATGGGTTAGATGCTTGTCCACCATTCTGATCAATATATTATTTCCCTGTGGTTAAATGAGATATGGTTATTTTAGAATACAAAGTATGGATTTGGTTGGAATTAGGAATATGGTCCATAAGGAACATGCTTTTCTATATCAGGATGTGCAGGTACAATCAAGTACACTGTCACTGAGAAAATGATTGTTGGTCAGACAATGGACAGATGTGGTATGACACTTACCGCACAGGTTTAGAAGTTTGGGATCTGAACTTGCTGAACTCTCCTGGAGCTGTCCACTCAGAACCATGCTGTAGGACAACAGAGAACAGAGAGAATGTTCA
>JAZGTK010010186.1:0-11777 GCA_036877625.1 Ambastaia sidthimunki | reverse complement strand
TGAGCTCATCTGAATCATCTGTTGAAGGAGGTGAGCTCATCTGAATCATCTGTTGAAGGAGGTGAGCTCATCTGAATCATCTGTTGAAGAAGGTGAGCTCATGAGCTCATCTGAATCATCTGTTGAAGGAGGTGAGCTCATCTGAATCATCTGTTGAAGGAGGTGAGCTCATGAGCTCATCTGAATAATCTGTTGAAGGAGGTGAGCTCATGAGCTCATCTGAATCATCTGTTGAAGGAGGTGAGCCCATGAGCTCATCTGAATCATCTGTTGAAGGAGGTGAGCCCATGAGCTCATCTGAATCATCTGTTGAAGGAGGTGAGCCCATGAGCTCGTCTGAATCATCTGTTGAAGGAGGTGAGCTCATCTGAATCATCTGTTGAAGCAGGTGAGCTCATGAGCTCGTCTGAATCATCTGTTGAAGGAGGTGAGCTCATGAGCTCGTCTGAATCATCTGTTGAAGGAGGTGAGCCCATGAGCTCGTCTGAATCATCTGTTGAAGGAGGTGAGCTCATGAGCTCGTCTGAATCATCTGTTGAAGGAGGTGAGCTCATGAGCTCATCGGAATAATCTGTTGAAGGAGGTGAGCTCATCTGAATCATCTGTTGAAGGAGGTGAGCTCATGAGCTCATCTGAATCATCTGTTAAAGGAGGTGAGCCCATGAGCTCATCTGAATAATCTGTTGAAGGAGGTGAGCCCATGAGCTCATCTGAATCATCTGTTGAAGGAGGTGAGCCCATGAGCTCATCTAAATCATCTGTTGAAGGAGGTGAGCTCATGAGCTCATCTGTCCTCACAGCTCCTCCTGTCTGAGGAGTGTCACATCTGAACATATTTCAGTTAATAACAGTCTTGGGACAGTGTTTAGAAATTCTGGGTCTTCATTTAAATAGTTTTGGTTGTTTAGGGTTTCAGAGGCCCTCCAGGGGATGCAGGACTAAATGGAGAGCAAGGTCATGAGGTACAGACTAGTGTATAAATAATTTCTACTGCATACAATTAAATAATAAAATACAGGTAATAATGTTATTTCACAACCTTAGTGAAGAATATTTTACAGTCACACAGTCATTATTTCATTCTGTTAAGCTATACATTATATAAAATATATACATAGAAAATGTCTGTTGTTTACTGCTGTTGCAAAGTTATGTTGCAGGTCATTTGTTTAGCTTTATTTCTCTGTTTTGGATGTGTTTTCTGGCCCATTTTCTTTTTTCCTCACCTTTTGTGCATGCACAGGGACCTCCAGGACCTGAAGGAGAGCAGGGGCCGGTGGGTGAACCTGGAGTCAAGGTGAGACATGCAGAATCCAAACTCTTATTTTGGTTTCAAGGTCTCAGTCCTCTATCACCAGACCGGGTCTGACTGTCTCTGTCTGTCTGCAGGGTGAAACTGGGCCTGCTGGTGTAGAAGGTCAACAGGGTCAGCTGGGTGTCAGAGTAAGTCATTATCACCCATAATGCACCACACATGAATGGCTGAGGAAACTCCAGCACAGTGTCTCTCTCTCTCTCGTTACTTTCACTAACACAATAATCTCAGTCTGGTGTTCTGTAACATGACACTGATCAACATGCACTTCTTGTGAATCTCATAGAACCTGCAGGAACGTATCTAGATCATAATTCACAATTCAAAGAAACAAATCTGATGCATAAATCTATTCCATGTTGCGTTTACTGTAGAAAATGGAGCGTGTTTGAAGACAGTTTCACATTGTGGGTCTTTCTTAAACCTGTAAAGCAACAGATGTTAAATGGTGATGTTATAATAAGAGAGTCACACCATCAATCTGAAATTAGTATTTGTATTTTATGGAAAATACATTGCAGTCAAATACTGTAATAAGATACTGTAATGTTATTTGTTTATCTTTTTACACATTTTAATTAGTTACTAAATTACTTTAATGGGTGTTGAATAATCCCACAATGCTTTGTGCCACAGTCATGTTTGATACCCTGATACTAGATGTTTCTTTCAGGGTCCTCCTGGTCCACCTGGAGAGGATGGACATCAAGGGAAAGAAGGAGTGAAGGTGAGAGGGACGATTTTGAGAAGAGAGGTTAAATTTTTTCCTAATCCTCTTACAGTTTGGATGTGACACATGGTATGATGGAAAATAATGTTAATGAAATTAATGATGATAATGAAAATTTATTAATTTTTTGCAGGTATTATCACACAAATCAATAACAAATTAAACTGTCAAAACACATCATGTGGAACTAGAGTCATAATATTACCCCTGTGTAGATAAGACAGTAGAATCATAATATTAGCCCTGTGTAGATAAGACAGTAGAATCATAATATTACCCCTGTGTAGATAAGACAGTAGAATCATAATCATTTCTTTTGTGTTCGTTCCTCTCAGGGCGAACCAGGTGTCCGTGGACCAATGGGAGAAGGTGGAGAAAGAGGCGAGATCGGGAACTCTGGACCCTCAGGACCTCCTGGAGATCCTGGGAAAAAAGGTTTTCCAGTAAGTACCGGAAGAACCAGACTAAGAACTTGGAGAGCACGTGCTGTAATGTGTATAGATTAATCTCGGAACTGCACTTTAAATGATGCAGGTCTTCTTGAACTTAATGCAGATGTTTCTCCACCAGGGACCTGAAGGAAAACAGGGTCTGCCTGGTAACCGTGGTCGTCCAGGAAAAAAGGTAATTGAGCATGTCTGAATAAAATGAAACCCATTTTAATTAGATAACTGCATGAAAAACTGTGAAGAAAAACACTGTAGTTACATGTGTTCTTCCTGAGGTGTCTGTGGTGTTTGTCATGATGGCCTTCCTCTGTTGTAGGGTGAGAAAGGCCCACCGGGTCAGCTGGGAGAAATGGGCTTGTCAGGTGAAATGGGTCAGACTGGGGAACGAGGCCTCAAAGGTGCCCGTGGAACCAGAGGACCTGCGGTTAGTGATCTTCCTCCATCCACCCCCTTATTCCTGCTCTAGTTCACATGAACATCAGAAGAACTCAAAACCTCAAGAGGGTAACGGTTACAGCCAGGAGATAATCCCTGTCACGTCACAAAGTGTGTGACTGCAGTGCCACAAAACACGTTTTTTGAGTTAGAGAAGGAGGAGATCAGATTCTAGGTTCTAGATTCATGTTATGTGTAAAGTGTTATTTGTGAGGGGGAGGATAAACAAGGGCACGTGAGTTAAAAAAATAATGACATGCACAAATAAATCATTTGTAATAAACAGGAAGAAATTAGTAATTGGTTCGGGTCAAATGAGTGTGAAATGTTTTGTTAGTAACTGAGTTGAAAATTCGTCCTTTAATGTTGCTGAATCAGAAGCCAATAATGTCCCCTGGCTCGTAACCTGCTAAAAAATGTTTCTTTTCTTAAACTCATGGCTTTCACTGGCTCAGTTAAGACATGTCTGAACTAGCAGGAACTGCTAGCTGAACTAAATCAAAGCTTTTTGATGGATTTACACTCATGATATTAGAGATTCTGTTCACATAAAGTTACAGATGGTTTTAGGCTGGAATTTTAAAGAAAGCAAGTGTTTATAATGAAACATCTTGAAAGAAAATCGTTTTCCAGGAAGAACTTCTGCTATGAACAGTGGAAGTCACTAAAATCACTTTCCAGAAGTCTGTTTTTAAGGATGTTCAGTTTATTTTTAGCAGGTTATTTATTGAAGTAGGAACGTCACCTGACACCAGCTGATGTTTGTCTGTGTGTGTTTTATTCATTTACTTTCAGGGTCGACCTGGAGTTATGGGACCTCATGGAGAACCAGGACTGGAAGGTTATACAGTAAGTTACAATATCTGTCATTTTTAGAAGACATTCATGCAAATTTACACTCACACACAAAACACACGTACGATTCTTACAGTAAGCCACACTTAAAAATGTCTGAATGTCTTTTTGTACCTAACAAATGATCAGAGCAGGAATTATATATTTTTGTGCTCTGTATTTTTACATTTGGCTGGTATGACGCCTCTGACTGGACTGACAAATGTTGCTTTCAACATTCAAACTTAATCAAAGGAGGTTCTTCATGAGAGGTCATTTGTGAGGGTCATTCTTTATTATAACCCTAGAAAGTTATATTAATGTTTGCATCCCATTCACATGACTTATTTACTCTGAGATGAAGAGGTGTTCTAACAGTGAACTTTATACGTGACACTAACACGCCACAAATAGGTGTTTGTATGATTTCCATCTTTTTCAATTGCAGGGTCATGCTGGCAAGCCAGGTCCTCTGGGCCCCCCGGGACCAAAGGGAGAAAAGGTTATAATCTGATCTGCTGCATGTACTTTGATGTTGTAAATGATCTGTCATAACCTGAGTGATATTCTTCATGTAAGTGCCGTGTTTATCTTAAGAAACTTTGAGGCAATACATTGTAATCTAGATAGTGTGTTAGGAAATCTTTGCCCTGTTGGATCATGTATATTTGTTAAGGACAGTAAAGCACCTTTAGCATGTGAATTTGATTGTGCTTTTTTCAGGGTTATCCAGGTGAAGACAGTAAAATGGTGGGAGTTCCTGGACTCTTAGGTGAACCAGTAGGTTTTCATTTCTATTTGTTTCCTGTTGCTTTCCAGCTGCTGGACTGAAATCACTAAATTTAGAGACAAACATATACCATAATTTTCAGAGAAACAAGACAGCGTCAGTGTGTGTGTGTATCTCTGTGTGTAGGGACCTCCAGGAGAGAAAGGAGAACGTGGGGAACCAGGAGATGAGGGATACCAGGTTAGCAGTGCCCTAACCGTCACCCAGAAACAGCCTAAAAACCTCAACATTCAATGTCGATTTAACAATATTTAAAATTAATTATTAATTATTTTATGTTAAAAATAATTCCGAACCATGGAAGCCAACTAACAACATCCTGGCAACCACATAGCAACGTACTACAAAACACCCCTCACATTTTCATTCTCTCTGTGTCTCTACTGTACTGCAGCTGTTTTCATTCCAGTCTGTGAGGACAGAATGAAAGTCTAAATTAAAACTGCTCTTTATCCGTTCTGTGTTTAAACAAACAGGAAATTCCAGTGGCTTATTTTCAACAGAAACAGTCGGTGGTCATATTCTTATTTGTTATGTCAACACAGCAGTAATATCTGTGTGTGTGGGTGGGTGGGTTGGTTGGTTTATTTAACCATATATTGGGGACATATTTGTACTCAGAAGTCAACTTAGAGTGTGGGTTAGGATATATTTATAACTAGCTGTGTAAAAAAGCAATGGAAGTCTATGGAATGTCCTCATTTAGATAAGTAAATAAGGTGTGTATGTATTTGTGTGTGTTTCAGGGTCATGCAGGGGTCACTGGGGCTCGGGGGGTCATTGGTCAGCAGGGATCTCCAGTAAGTCTGATCTGTGTCCTGCAGCTATAAAACACTGTGAGCTGACATGTGCTCCACTGTCATGCACTCAGCTAGTTACTAGATGAGCTTCAACCTCATCAGTGATGGATTTAAGACACTCAAAGCTGTTTCAGCACATTGTCTAAATGAATGAATGGCTGTCTAGCTCACTCTCTATAGACAGGGTGTGACACAGTTGTGAAGTTTTGGGGTAAAAAAATGTATAAGGACAGATGTTTTCATTAGCAAATTGTTAGTTTGTCTTATTTAATTAGTTACTGGCCACCTGTATTTCACATCTTTACTGTGTGAAGTGTTGACTCGTGTCTGGAGAGCAGCAGTGAGCCGTTACTGATGGAATGAAAGTCTCTGCTAAATGAATGTGAATGAAATCTAAAGACATGAACAGCTGGTGGCTAACATTGAGTGATGCGTTATGTGTGCTCTGCTTACACTGTGAAATACCTTTGTAATATTTTTTGTAGGGGTCTCCTGGTTTACCTGGTCAAGAAGGACCCCAGGGAGAGAAAGGAAATCAGGTGTGTGTTTGTATGGGTTTTAATCTGTGTTGGGACCTGCTGTACTCTGTGAACCCCACAAGGAAAAGCAGCATTGTAACATAACGGGTGTGTTTGGAATATATTAATACTATATAGCAGTGGTTCTCAAAGTGGGGGGCGCGCCCGCCAGGGGGGGGTGCACAGACCATCAACCATCAAAAAGAAAAAAAAATGTAAACAGCGTAGAAAAACGATGTAGAGTAGGAGATGGATCGGTTTGTGAAAGGGAAGAGAAAAGCCACTGAAATCGCACAGTCCCAGGCAGGTCAAGCAAAAGCTAACGTGGTAAAATGCAGAAAACATGACGAAACATCTCTTGCTCTCGGCTTCACTGTTAATGTTGTTGGTGAGGAGGAAAGACCAATGTGTGTCCTGTGCCTTAAAACGCTGGCAGCAGACAGCATGAAACCCACAAAATTAAGGAGACACATTGAGAGCATGCATCCGAATTACCTGCAAAAGCCACTTGAGTTTTTCAAAAGAAAACTTGATCAATATCGTGGGCAACAATCACGTTTTGTAAAAGCCGCAACAGCAAAAGCACAACTGGCTTCGTGATCATCGCCTGTCGCAAGAACAGATCTAGACTCAACGCTGAACATGACTCAAGAGTGTCAGGATGACAGCTGCAGGCCGCTTTGAACAGATATGCAGTGAACAGCAGGCTCACTGCAGCCACTGCATGTGCTGCTTAAATACTGCAGAATTCACTGCATCAAGATTTTCCTTCAGCAGGATTTCTGAGATGATTTTGTGTTGTTTTTATATTTTTTTATTTAAATTAAAAGTTATCTTTTAATGTTATTTTCTCTTTGTTGATATTTCAAGTGATGCAGGTGTTTTTTTTCACTACAAGTTGTTTGAATTTAAAAAAGCGTTACGTTTTCAGAATGTGTAGTGAAATTATTTGGCTGTTGGGGGGGCACCACATTTTTTTTATAGGTTTAAAGGGGGGCGCGGCCAAAAAGGTTTGAGAACCACTGCTATATAGTATGTGAACTGTGTCAATTTTCATATATTTGTATGTATATTGGAATTTTCATGGATAAAATAAGGAGATGACCTACTAAACTGGCAAAAAATATACAGCACCCTACTTTAAATACTGTATCCCACAATGCAGTTCGCTCCATTTGACCTTTTATTTCCAGTATATTGAATGAACCAGTTAATATTGTTAACCATGAGTTTAGCATGTTTTTATTAACTTATTATTTGGTTGCACTGCCAATAACAAATAATAATTTGAGTAGTATGTAGTATGCAGTAGGGTTGAGTATATAGTATGCAGTAGGATTAAAAACATTAAAAACAACCGTGTGTGTGTATGTGTGTGTTTGTTGTATAATGGAAATCTCTGTCTTCTGTTTTTTTTCATCCGTTCTTCTTTCTTATCCATATAAATCCACCGTGAGCTGCAGAGACAAACACTGCCAGCAGTCACACGCACAGCTTTAAATCTCTGTTAACAGTGGAGAGAGAAACACAGAGTGTTGACAGTAAATTTTATCTCCTCGGCATTTCCTCAGTTATTCAGAGCAGGAGAGAGATGTCTGTGCTCACATACTGAATGAATGTCAAAAGATTTTGGCTTTTAATAAGCTGATGTAAAAAAATTAAACTTTAGGGTTCATTTTAAATTCATTTTCTGAGGAATTGAACTGGTCTCATGTGGAAAACATTCTATAATGTTTAAATCATTTCAACGCTGGATGTTTTGTAAATGTGTGTTTTAGGGACTTAATGGTAAGAAAGGATCCCGGGGTCCTGCTGGAGCACCTGGTCTGGAGGCAAGTATTTAAAAAAAAAGTTAATTTAATCTGCAAAGTTTCAAATCCCTAAATCTATTCCTAACCCTGTGATGAAGTAAATACCCTCACACCATCAGTCTGCGCCCCCCTGAAGGGTTTTGTGGTCATGTGACGCCCCTGAATGTCTTTCAGGGTTCAGTGGGTTTGCCGGGACCCAGAGGGATGGAGGGCTACACAGGATCCGAAGGTGTTTCTGGGCTTCCCGGGTTACCGGGCGTCCCTGGATTGAAAGGACGGGCAGTGAGTGTGAAATGACCAAAACAAACACAGTTATTGGCCAACACACTCTAGAAACTGTGCTGCTAATAAATGCAGTTGTACAAAGTTCACAGCTGTCATTCAAATATTTTATGATTTCCTCCAAAACAAGTGTAAGTCTGTCTCTGAATTGTGATTGGTTTTTGCTTTGATTGGTATTTTTTTAGGGTCAACTCGGTGATACCGGTCCAGAGGGGAGGGTGGGACTTCCTGGCCCACGGGGAGAGATTGGACTTCCTGGTGTTGTGGGAGAGAGAGGGCCTGCAGGATTAAAGGTCAAAAGCACCATCTAATTTCCTTGTCAAGTGTTTTCATATTATATTTCTCAATTTTTTCATATTATAATTTTTCAATTATGTTTTTCAATCAAGTGGGCGATATACTGTATACACTGTGTAGTAAGCAGTACGCTAGTATCGCATACTAGTATCTGAACATACTTCCATTGTTGAACCCTTGCCCTGTAGCTTGATCTTTAACTTTCTCACGCTGACCCTCTGTGGCGTCCGCAGGGTGAGATGGGTTTACCCGGTGACAGAGGAGCAGCGGGTGTGAAAGGCATGGAGGGGGCGATGGGAGACCAGGGCGTGAAAGGAGAGCAAGGGGCCAAAGGAGAAGCAGTGAGTGATTTCTCCTGTGGATTCTCTCATCCACACGAATATAAAATGACCATTAATTAAACACGTATCATTGTAATATCCTGGTGTTCACTGAAAGATGCGTGTGAGTACTGTAGGATCACAGTTTTATCATCTTTATTCACATCTGTCTGGTACTGTTGCTCTGTTGGTGATTGTGTTAGCAACGCAGGTCATGGGTTCCATTCATTGGGACACAGACTGAAAAATGTGTTCTTAAATGTGCTGTGAGAAGGAAAGCATCTGCCCAGAAATGTAAACTTGTTTGGTTAGAGATTGTGACAGGTTACCATGCAACACAAATGACACACTGAATCCCAGTTTGTGGATGAGTTTTCAGAGGGTGGAAAACTGATGACATTATCCTGAGTCCACAAGATGGAATCTCATCTCAATCAAATCTAATAATTCCCTCTATAATCTGATTTGAGGAAGTTTTGGTTTTAAAGCTCAGATTGGATGCACATTGAAACTGGGTTTGAGTGAAGCTGAGCTAATAAAAGGATCACACCTCTCTCAGTGTTCTGCAGGGAGAGAGACGTGGGCTTCGGCCAGGACGGCTTGTGTAAAGACCTGTGAAGTCTCCAGACAGGAGAGAGGAGATGTTGAGATGATGATGAATGTAACTGGAGCGTTGAGTAAATAAGGGGAAAAAACGTGCTCCATATTCTTACATAACTTACATAAAAAAATATAACAAAGGCCGAAACGGAGCTGGAATTCCAGGCATGTGAAGCAGCATATTATCTTAAAGGCTTGTGTGTGAATAATCTGAATATTAATGTGTGTGAGAGATTTTGACAGAATTGAGAGATCCGAATTTACTGATGAAGCTTGTTTAAAGTGTGTGTGTGTGTGTGTGTGTGTGTGTGCAAAGCCATGTCAGAAAAATCACAGTACCTCCCTGTGTGAAAACTAAAGAAACAGGAAGTTGTTACAGTCTGGATCTTCAGCCTCAGAGGTTTTTGAGTGTCTCTCTGTCATGTTGACGTGTTTTATCTTCTTCAGGGTGAGGTGGGAGATGCTGGCACCCTGGGACTTCAAGGTTTTCCAGGACCAAAGGTTAGAACTCAACACTTCCTGGACAAGCAGCCATTATACTGTCACAGGTTCAGAGTTCTGCAGCTCGATGCCTCAGATGTTCTGTTCATAAAACACGAAGTGAAGAACATTCATGATGCCAATCAGGAAGTGTTAATATTCCTGATTCTCAATTTTCTTTCTGCTAATTTGAACACACAGACCGGCCTTTTCAGTCAACGTATACAAAATTATTTTTCCACCTTTAATATTGTCATGTTTTGTGATGAGCTCTGCAGAACTCTGGAGTCAGTAGAAGGTGTTTGGAGGATTCAGATTTGATCTTTTGCTGTTTCAGGGTCCAGATGGAGACACAGGCCTGGTCGGTATCTCTGGACCCAAAGGCCCAGCAGGTGTTCTGGTTAGTCCTTATCTCTTCTGGTTCTGAGTTTTCTTGTCTTTTGTTTTGGTGTGTGGCCTGTGAGCATCTCAACTGGTCTCATGTTTTAGGGTTTCTCAGGTCCTGTAGGTCCAGCAGGAATAATCGGTCCGTTGGGAAAGCCAGTGAGTGACAGTTTTTTAATTTTAATCATGTTTACTGGGCTTATTATTGAGTTTGTTTGGTTTGTCTATGGGGGATTTTTATATGGATGTCGCTCAATTTAAAATGATGCAAGAAAATGTTCAGAAAATGAAATTGTTGTCATGTTTGATTCTCATCAGGGTCCCAGAGGGCTGAAAGGAAGCAGAGGAGAGATGGTGAGATATGCAGAAAAGAATCTGATGTTTCTCAGGACTGTTAGTCTGGTGCCAGATCAGAGTTTTAAAACAGAAACCACATGAAGAGCAACCACTGAAGATGCACCGTTAGCACACAGATGTTCTTCTGCTGAGGACCGTTTCCCAAAATAGCTGCATGTTTTATGTAACACTGAGTGACTGTATGAGTATGTAAACAGCCCTCACATGGCCCGTATGAGAGACAGTGAAGATAAACATTCACACACATGAGAGGAGAAAGTGCCCTTCACGGGTACAGTCTGCTGAAAACAGCCCTACAGTCCCCCTCTGACCCCCCACAGCACAGCTCCACCTTTCTGACCGTCTCTTATGCTTCATCTCAGAACTGATGAATAGTTTGTTTTTGTAAAAAAACATCTGCTAAATGAATACATGTAAAATATATTGAAAACAGACGAGTTGCATTACAACGTGAAGGAACGATGACAGAATTTAATATTGCTGATTAATTATTCATTCAAACGTTTCATTTAATATTCTGGGAACAACGTTCACAAAAATCCTAAAATAACTTTGGCTAGTGATCAGTAGTTTATCACGAAAATGTTACACATTTAATGTATTAACTCCATTAGCTTACACATTCGTTGCTTCGTATGTTTCAGTCTTTTTTAAAGAGGTTGTGTTGCTTTACTGTATAAGAATAGTAACTGAAAGGTAGATTTCATCCTGTGATCTGTGAACTCATTACAGCAGTTAGTGTTTTTCTTCAGGATAAAAGTGCACATTTCAGCTGTATAAGTTTATGTAAATGTTCAATCACGTTTGTTTTATTAGGGGCCTCAGGGGCCGCAGGGCAGTCCGGGGCCTCAGGTATGTGTTGAAAGATTCTCTTATTACTGCTGTTGTTTCTGCTCTGATATTGTTAGTATCACCTGTACTTCAGCCTAGTAGACAATAACACAGTCCACAAATTCCTGTACGTTTACACAAACCAGCACTACACAGGCAAAAGTTTTTAACTTTGTTAACTATTGTTAACTATTAACTTGGTTAATGGCCACTTTACATTACAACTATTAACAAAGTATAATTCTTCTTGAATAGAATATGAATATAAGTATGACAATAGGTGATGAGTTAAGATACAGTTTGTGTTTTTTTGACAGGGACCTCCAGGTGCACCTGGTCCATCGGTGAGACACAAACCTCATGTCCCCTCACATGATTTACTTTGATCTCTGTCAAAAGCATCAGTTAAACACATTCATCTCACAAAGCTGATGAGAGAAAAGCAGTCCGACAGACAGCACTGAGTTTAATCTTCTGCTCCCACAGAGACGAGTGAAGGCTGTGGCACTGATGGAGTCCAGTGATGTCCTTCAGCTGGAGGTAA
>JAZGTK010010185.1:0-16596 GCA_036877625.1 Ambastaia sidthimunki | reverse complement strand
ACAGAAACACACACACACAGAAACACACACACACACACACACACATAAACACACACACACAGAAACACACACACACACACACATAAACACACACACACACATAAACACACACACAGACACACACAGACACACACAGACACACACACACAGACACACAGACACACACACACAGACACAGACACACACACACAGACACACACACTGCTTTCACGTTTTATGGCGACAACTGTAAGTTCTGTATGTTTTATGAGCTTGTTTTTTCAAAGGGGCCTAAACATTGTTCCCACATGGTAAAAATTGACTGGTATTACTATACTCATATATATTGCATTCAAACATTTTGGTTAGATAAAAGGCATGCACAGCCAGTGACCACAATAACACATCATTCAGATATATGCATTATAACAATATTTCACATAGTAGGTAGTTAAACATCACAGCAGCACTTACTGCTTTTACTGTTGATTTACATAAAAACACACATCACTGGCTCCCTCTAACCATTCACATCAATTCTCAGTTATAAACACTTCAATGTCAGACTTCTTCTATCCCGTCACTGTACCTGTTCACACACTGTATGTTGTTCACATGTAAGTGGCCAGAGAAAGCCCAATACTGACATTAGTGTTCAGAAACTGGATAAGTTCAGCACAGTGAGTGTGAAAAGAAAGAGCAGAGAAAAACTGTTTTGCTCGAAGACTTCTCTTTCATAGCTCAAGACATTTACTGGAGTTTTCAGATGTCTTTCATTTAAGCACCAAAAGGTCACACAAGACAATTGTTGACATGCTCATGTGGACACAGTTGATGAAAAATGAGCACTTGTATAAAACCTGATATCAAAGTTCAGCTGTCTCTTCTGAGCTCACTTTGAGACATTTCTTCTGAAACACTGGATGAGACACGTGTGAGATTACTGGATCTGATCATCATCTGCTCTCTGTTTGCTGTCCATTTAACATCATTGCTTTCTAGGAGAAACTGTTAACATATCAGTTTTTTCTTTCCTGAAGAAGAGTCATGTTCACCTGTGCTGGATGGCCGTGAATCTGCAGTCGTGTTTGCTGATGGCTAATCCAGCAGTATTAGCAAAAAGCCCATATGGCAGCAGGTGTAAACACAACTCTCCAATCAAACCACGGACAGATGTAGCCACTTCCTGCCCACCAGAGCACAATGAGGAGTCAAGACACACAGACAGACACATGAAACAGGTGGAGAAAGCAGGAGGCAGGAATCTCTCACGTCAAACGGCTGCATTACAAACTCTCCTCTCAGCTCACAATCCTTTTTACTTTACAGCTCAATTGAAGAAGGCTGATGACAGAATCCTATTTGCTGAACCTGTTTTGTCTGTTGTAGTCTGTGCCCTGTTCTGTCATTATTAAGAATTACAGTATGGTGGAGGTATCACAGTGATCGTGGTATGTGATAAATTCTATTTGTATGATAGTGCTGAATTATCATATTCAGGGATAAGGGTACTTTGAAGAATGATGTGGTATTACCATGACAACAGCCTAAAAGATAAATAGTGGGATTACCCTGGTACATGTAAAAACATTCATGGCTTTACCATTGTCTTCTGTTAGCTATGAAACAACCGGAATAATAAAGCAAGACACTATTTAAAAAAGGGCTGCCAATACAGTTTCATTTGTACTTAACCTAAAATATTCCTTATACCACAACAATACCACAACAATAAGTGAAAGCGTTGTATCAGCACACAGAAATATACTGCAGGAGATCTCCAACCTTGAGATAGTGAGAGAACGCAGGGACCCACCATACATTTTCATAAATTGAGCTATAAGCCTGGTAAATGATCAAAAACTTTCATTCACTACATAAATTAACTTTATTTAATACATTTATTGCAACTTTTAGCTGTTTAACTTTAGCCCCTTCATTTTAGCTTTGGTTGAACTTACTGTTGCAGTTTGTTACTTTAAGGATGTGTCTGCTTGTTAATTCACTTTTCCTGTCCTCACCCCAGTTATATGCATAAATCTACAGCCCGTCCAATGTCTGAGACAGACTTTTGTGTCCAGAGGACTGAATGTCTCTCTCTCTCTCTCTCTCTCTCTTAAAATAAACACTTGCTTAATCAAGCAACTTTTCCCAAACCTCCATCACACGAACCTCCTCTGTCTTTCCACTGACACGGCCCCTTCAGTACATTGTGTTGCAAATACGAAACCCAAGCTGCCAACAAAGGTTGCCTTGGATACGCTCTCGGCGTACACGCACACACATGCTCTCAAAAGCACTTGCACAATGAGGCTAAAGGGGCCCCAGGACTGAACGGAGCCTGGGAACATGAAGAAAAACCACAGGAGAGGGGGTCTCTAATGAACCTGACTCTAAAGATCTACAGAACTATATCTACAAATGATATATATAGACACACACACATATATGGACACAGCAGCCTGCCTGCAATTTCATTATTGTCCTATACTAATATGCTTTCTGTAAAGCTGTTTTAAAATGCACACTAGGAAAAAACACTATAGAAACAAAACTGGGAAACGTCCCTGAGATTCAGGATTTGCCACTGCTAATGATGCATCCAAGCCTCTGTAACTCCATTCAAGAACATCAGTTTGCCCACTGAGGACATCAATAACTTTATCATAGTATTCAACAGTGTCAACAGTTACTGTGCTGGAGGGACACACAACGCTGCTGATTCTGGTCTCAAACACACACACTATTGGTTAAGCCACTTCTGTTGTGGCAGTCTAGTCAGGATTCTCAAACAAACAAAGCAATGTTTTATTTAAGCCATTACACTTTTCTAAACTAATGTCGTATTTCTAGCAAGGTCCATCTTGTGTCCTTTATGTTACATACTTTCCAATCCCTCATGTGTCCAAACAAAATATTGGTCCAACTGATGTTTCTTATTAGGTGCCAAAAAACTTTTGACAGAGCTGTTAAAAGAACCATTCATTCAAGAATCATTCAATTCTTGTCATCCCCACCCATAATTTTTGTTTGCCGCACCACACTGACTGTTACATATTTAGCACATGACAGCTCTTCTCTTCCTGTCTGCTATGCATGTAGGCAATCCTAAGCAAAAACAATACAAAAGTTAGAAAGTATTTTACATTACAGCACAGGTCAGTGTATAAGAGATGGGCTTTAATAATTGCTCGTTCTGAAATGAGCAATAATCTGAGCTAACTATCTTTGTGTACATATCCCAGAGTAACACTCTTTTTGTAAATAGTCAATGTTTTGACATTTGAGAGAGCAGAATTTGAATGCAAGCTGAAAGTTTCATATTCACTTAGAAGCGAGTCATAAAATTGGGTCTCAGCAATCATTAACCGTTTTCAGCTCAAAAGAACATAGAACTGTAGGTATAATTTTCCAGCAGCCAACATTTACATTTATTCATTTGGCAGACGCTTTTATCCAAACAGTAAATTCAAGGTACACATTTTTTTTTATCAGTACTTGTGTTCCCTGGGATCGAACCCACAACCTTTGCGCTGCTAGCGGAATGCTCTACCAGTTGAGCTACAGGAACACCAAGTACAAGAACAGGAACACCAAGTACAACATCATGTGGTCAAGATGGTAAAGCTCCTTCTGTAAAACCCTGGTGATTCACTTTCACTGCTGTTAAGGTTAGAGGTTGGGTTACTGCAAAACACTAAATCTTCAGACTTTTTGCAGGACACTGATTACAATCTGAACAAGAGCATGAGATACAAAACATACGATCACACATGCACGTAGTAGCAGAAACTTACCCTGATGCAATGAGCGCCCGTGATTGTGCCATGGCAATTCTCTGCAGGGCGGGCCGGCTAAGACCAGCCAGACTGCTGCGTGGTGGCACTGGGGCAGCACAAGCTGCTGAGGCTGTGGAAACGGGACCCAGAACACGAGCAGAGGGCGTGGGAGCACAGCTCGTTGCTGTAGATATAAGGGCACTGGAGGGTGTAGGTGCAGTAGGGTTGGGTGCAGAAATAGCGTGGGGTGTGGAAGAAGGAGGTGGGGGTGGAGGTACAGCAGGTGGAGGAGGACGGTTGGAGGATATTGACAGGGCTGCAGTGGCTGAACCCAGCAGCGAGAGGGAGTGTCCGAAGCCTCCACTGCCACCCGAGGTGGAGTTTCGGTGTGGGGAGAGGACTCTGGAAAGGGAAGGAGGGTGAGGCAGGGTAAGCGAGTATGAATGCGCTCTTGAGGGTGCTTTAGGGCTTGGTGGTTTAGGTGCCGGAGGCGGTTTTCGCCCCAGAGTTTGAGCCATGCTAGGGGTCTTGACACCTAAGAGTAACATACACTGCTGGCAGGAACATGGCTGACCCAGTGAAGTGACAGCAGAAGCCGGGAGAGCTCCACTGGGATAGGCACTTCCATTCCCCCCACTCACTCCTGACACGCCCACACCTAAGAGTCCAGCACTTCCAGCAGATGACCACGCATGGGGTTTAGGAAGAGGGCCAGACACAAGCGGGTAGGCCAGGTCTGAGCGCCTCTGAATCCGTCGACGCCGTTGCGTCTGTCCATTGATCTGTGTCATACTCTGCAGGTCTATGAGGTAGCAGAAGCCCAGCGGTGTTAGGTCCAGCCAGGGCTGCTGTCGATCCCGGGCCGCCTGGATGGCAATGCTTACCTCTGTGTCATATGGCGTCCAGGAGCCTGAATCATTCTCCCATTCCCAAACCCAACCCTGCCCCGGTGCCGACCGCGGGTCGTAGAAACTCCGCCGCACGGGTCTGAGTGTACCTGAATAGAAGAACAGACATACATTAGCCTGTCACAACATACCAACACTGTAGAATTTCACGACACATGAAGGTTTTCCATTCCTGTATTGACACATTTCCAACTAAAACCCACATTTGTGCCAGGATACATATTAAAAGGGCCTTTCTTTTACTTTTAGATAGCAAATAGCATTTAGTGTATAAAGTAAATAAAATATAAAGTGTGATAGTGACTCAAAACACAGATTACCCGCAAAATGCTACTTGCTCTTGCTAGTCTGAGGCAAGTGTTTTCTTCTAACAGTTCATTTGGCAAACACTAGTGTATGGACAGCCTCAAGACAAGAAAAATATGATGAAAGCAACAAAACTCCAATTTTGATTTTACTGTCTCTAAAACGCAAAGCCGGTCATATTTAAATGCAGACAAATGACAACAATTCAACAAAAACTATGACATTTAATGGGGTACCGCTGAGATAACCTGTTTTTCCACACCAAGCTAATCTGGTCCATTTGATAAAAAACAACAAATAATTTATGTCTGCTCCAGATTCCACAGAGAAGATGCGCCTGGAATTACTGAATGAATACGTGCTTGAGCAGCAACCAGAAGGTTTTCTATCAAAGCCACCAATGACGTCGCTCTACTAGCACTTATTTCTCCATCACCTCCTCCCTCATGTTTTCAGAGTCATGCTCGCTCCCCTCCCGTGACCCTGTTCTCTCCACTCCTCAGTCTTCCCATCAGCCGTACACAATGCTTTCTGTCAGCGTGGGTGATGGAGCCTCCCAAATTCTGACAGTCTACCATCCCGTCTTTGTTTCAGCTTCTTATGAGTTCAATGTTTTCTTCCCTCTCCAGCAGCACAGCACTTTGACAACCATTTCTCCATCATTACCCGGTCATGGCACAAGCACTTCCACATGGCATAAGACATAAACAAAAGGGAATTGCACACATAAAGCTTACAGCTGATGCAGGCGAGATTAAACAGCGGTTTCATGTAATTAAATAAATAAAAGGCTGTTGCTGCTAAGGATTTTGGGCCCTGCCATTTTCACGCAACCACTGTGAGCTTTCAAAGCATCTGCAGAGTTGACTGAAACCATCGCTGCACTGTCCTAAGATGACTGATTGATGACGACCGTCAAGTAACCAGCAAAGAGGAATCAATACATTATACGCGTGTGACGGATAACAGAATCAGCTACATCATAAAATCGCTTATTAAAACGGCAAGATACCGGATAGGAAAGCGTCTCACCCGTATCTTGACGAAACTGGTGCATAGACTGCAGGTCAATGATGTACGGCGATAGACGCGAGTCGACCTGCCCCAGCACCACGCTCCCGGCACCGCGAGGGTCGCTGCGGATCACCGCCTCGATGTGATGAGACACAGCCGGGCTGTAGGGTCGCCAGCGCCCGTGCTCGTTCAGCCATTCCCAGACGACCACGGCCGAGGCTAGCAACATTTCATACCTGTTCAAGGAGAAACATCACGTTCACGGTTGTGTGGTGTAATGTTATATTGTCGTTCTATTGACAGCCTCTTCACCACATCAGGGATGTTATCCAGCGCGCTGCATTACACACGACAGCTGTCAGTAACGCGTTTACTGTCGTTGCATTCTTGAAACAGACGGATCTTTTCATCTACTCGTCATCAGTCACCAGACTGAATCTGAACTCTCTTCAAATATACAATAGTAGCCGTTCAATTTGCCAGGGGGGTTGAATTGCTTGTTTCATCGGTTAATTATAACGCGATGCAGAAGGCCGTGTTGAAAAGCATGCGTGCACTCACCAGTAAGAGACCGTTCGCGTTTACTCGGTTGCATTTAATCCATTAAACACAGAGATTTTCTCGTGCGCAAAGCAGCGGTGCAATAGAACAATAGTCTCAGATGTTTTCTCCGAGGAACTGCAGGCGGGGTTGTTGCATTATTTCTGTCTACGCGGAGCTGCTGTGTGACGGGACTCGCTGTGCCCGTAAAGCACGTTCAGTGTTTCTTATTGTGACAGTGAATGTAACATTCCAGCAGGATTCTTCCATTGTTTGCGTGCGTCTGCTCAGGACACGCCCATCTCTGCTAAACCGACCAATGGGGTGCCGTTTTCTACGCCCACCGATGCACTACGCACCAATAGTCTTCGCTGTCTTGCAACTTCCGACTCATAAGTGTCTCCTCCCCCAAATTTTACAGGCGTAAGTGCGTTAGACGATTTATGTACCTTACCAAATTTCGGCCTTAGCGACAAGAAAAGAGAATTTATAAAGATTTAAATGCTGGTTTAAGTTTTGTCTGACGTTCTTGTGTAAGTCATGTTTGCGATGATAAAAGGTGAGTGGAGATGCCGGGGATTGAACCCGGGACCTCATACATGCGAAGCATGCGCTCTACCACTGAGCTACATCCCCTGCCTGAGCGCGCGGGACACGCTGACGTTATGCTGTCACACTCCGTGCCGCTACTCAGCCTTTTCATACGCTTTCTTGCTTTTTGAATATATAGATTCATCTGTTGTTTCGTTTCAACCAGTTTTAGTTCTGACTTAAGTGGAAGCGAGATTTGGCATCTTATTACATTTCTTTTCGGCAGACAAGTGTATTTAATCATAAATCATTAAGAATCATCAGTATTATTTGTCATTACTTTGATGTAAGTCCTGAACGCTTGCAGAAGTATGATATGATTAAATAATAACTGGTTTCAAGGCTGCAGCCCCACAGTAATTGTTGCTTCATTAAAGACAGACAGGCACTACCCACAAACACTACTGACATGAAAGATATTTTTAATGTAACAGTATGTATAAAAAATAAACAAAAATGTCATGGAACGGTCAGCATGTGCAGATGAAAATGACAGCAAGTGGATAAACTTTCATCTTACAAAAGGTCTAATTATCTTCAGTTAATCTCATTCTTAACACAAACAATGTTTTGTGACACTTAAACCCACCGGGTCAAATCAACTGATTGCCAAGCTATTCATTTCTACAGACAGATCTCTACTTGTTCTCATAAGGCAGTCATGTCATTTCCTTCATCTTTGCACTCCTCAGACCAAATGGCACTACCTGCAAATGGCTTAAAGTCTACAAGCAATTCCACCTTCTCTTCGTTCTTCAGCTCCTCACTGTGTGTCTCATCCTGTCCTGCTGCATCTTCCTTCTGTTTCTTCTTATCTTCTTTACTTGTATCTTCACTCTTCTCTGTATTCTTGTCTTCTTGTTTCAGGTTTGCTCTCTCTCTCAGGTCAATGCTGGAATAGTCATCTGAAGAATCATCCTTGACCCCGTCCTGTTCTTCTCCTTCTTCTGCATGACTTTCATTCTGTTTGTCATTACCAACCTCCTCCTCATCCCCTCCTTCATCACCTTGCAGGTCCTCCTGTTCTTCATCACGGGGTTGGGGCCAAATACGGACATTAAATCTGTTTTCCACAACTCCAACGCCTTGTCTCAACTGGTCACGTAGGCCACCTTCAGCAAAGACTAGGCGATGGATTTCGTACTGTCCATTTGTGTCTTTATTTAGTTTCCTATAGAAGTACACCAGAGCCACAGCAAGTATGAGCCACACGACGAGGAGGACGATGACAACAGGGGTGCTGTCACTAGAAACACTGTTCGACGTCATGGCTGGAAAAGCAAAAACAACACTTTTAGACTCAATGCTAGATGTGCACAAATTTGTTCCAGTCCACATAATACAGTAGATAAAAAGCTTAAAAGTTTTCAGTAGAAAATAATTAGATAGTTCAATGTGTACAGCAAGACAGCCCAAAGTTTAAGGTTAAGTTTAATCAACTTGGCTGCAGAAGTCATTTATAACTTACTATTTTAAATCTTAATGTATTTTAATATATTTTTAAAAAATAGTTCAAAAATTGCTGAACTTATTTGTGTAAGTTACACCAGTCACGATTTAAAATATTAAGTTGCAATGAATTGTAAAGCCAAGTTGATTAAACTTTAAGTTTAATCTTTAACTTTAAGTTAAAATTTAAGGTAAGGTTTTGTTTTTGTAAGTCACTTTGGATAAAAGCAACAGAAAGAAACAAATGGTGTAACATGAGTCTAATGATAATTACACTGAACAACAGACATGACAGGAATTATAAAACAGCTCAGAAAACAGTTCTGAGTAAATGTCTTAAAAATGATTAAGAACATCTATCAGAGTTTGAAGGGGGTCTTCAGAAAACTCCCGCCATATACTGCTTGATGGTAAAGCATCTGCAGAGCAGCGCACAGGAAATCAACGCCCTCACACGCGTTTGAAACACTGGCAGGAAACCCATTTGTTTTTTCACATTATTACTGCGCAAATGAAAACTAAAATGCATCCCCCAGACACCCTTATACTCTCTAACCCTGCCGATTAATTCTCATGTGTAAGTAAATGAGAGTTTTCAAGCACTTAACAGCTTTGAACTGCAGTTCACAAGTTTGCCTGATGCAGCTGCGCATGTTGTAAAATGCGGCCTCAGCGGATGACGGCAGTTTTCCTGCGTCTTTTTAATGTGTCTAATTGTAAGTCTTGTGTAAAATAAGACCAATTGACCAATGTTTTGGAAAAGAAAACTTACCAGAGCAGAAATAACATAAATTTTTTATGTTAATAAAAAATAAGTAATAAATACATACAGTTCCAAAAACCCACACAAAACATGCAAATACAGCTTGAACATCAAAAACAATGTTTATTTACAGCATATATTTCAAATCAACACTGAAAGATGAACAAGATCACACTCATCATCAGGTATTACATGTACGCGTTTGGAATGGAAATGCTTTTAATAAAAATTATGATCTCAAAAAATTAAAGCCACAAAACAAATGCTATGTGGCACAACCTAATAATAATAAACACTTAAAATATGTGGAGCAAGAACTTACCTTTATTCAACTGTCTTTACATCTATAACCCATGAGAACACTAAAATAGAAATTCAGATGTGCTCTGATCATATAGGCAGGAAGGAGGGGTGGGTCAAGAGAGAGCAAAAGTGAGAAAAAAAGAAAGTGTGATCACTTTAATAAATGGGTGTGGAATGTTTATGAAAACTGGAGAACAACTAAAAACGTTTTGATATTTCTGAAAAATATAAATACTAAACCTTGGTGAATTTTATACAAATTTAAAGCAGTGTTTATTGGGCAACATGAAAATAAATATAAATGCACAAAAGCTTAAATAAAAAAAAATATCTGGCCTACTTAACAACTGATAATGGATGAAACATCTGATCATGAGATCAGAACATCAGATGTAAACATGTAAAAGAAAGCAAAGGCAGTTTGACTGTTAGTCTGCACAGGCAGAGAAGCACGGTTTTCTAGCTAGTGATGGTAAGCTCAAGCACTTTCTGAAGTCTTAGACCACATCCTGTTGTGAATGTCACGTTTATGAACCATGACAACAAGAACACTTCACTGCTAGTGCAAAGTGGTTTGAAAATTGCAAGTATTAACTTGCATTGCTTACCTTGTCATGTACTCACATCAGATTGTATTTCTCACATCAGATTTCATTACTCATGCTGTTTCAGTTTTAAGATATACACTAATTTTGGTATACTTCAAAAAAGTATGTGGTGACCTAAACTTCATGACCTAAACAGTCATGAAAGGCAGCCATTTAGAAATCACTGTTTGACATTAAACTAGTGGTGTGTTAAAGTTAATCAGTAAACTCACCAGTTTAAAGAGCTAAAACCAACTAGTAGAACTATATGCTTCATGTATTTAAAGGGACAGGTTCAGAACTTTAGTTTGAATAAATCAATCATTTAGTTTGAGTAATTTAATCATTTAGTTTGAGTAATTTAATCATTTTACAGCCAGTAAAGCTAGACACACTAACTCAGTCATCAGCTGTCACTCAATGTTTGTCTAATTCAATTGAAAAGCATTTACACTTATAATTCCTGTACTGCTTTTTGATTCATTGAAATACAAATGTATTACAATATTTTTTAGGACTGTAATGTCCTAAAAAAAGGCTAATTTTCTGTATGCAAATTATATACACTTTTTCAAGATCTGATCTGTGAAGTGTTTAGTTTCTCAAATGCTCAGTAAGCTGTTGTTTCTATTTCTGAACCTTCTCAAACTCTTAACACAAAGTATAATTTCTAACCTTTTCTACACAGATTTACATTTAGCAGACGCTTTTATCCACAATGACTTACAGTGAATTCAGTGTATACATTTTTATCAGTACTTCCCTGGGATCAAACCCACAACCTTTGCGCTGCTAGCGCAACGCTCTACCAGTACACAGAGCTACAGGAACACAGATCCTGCATAAAACTCCAACAACACCCTAAATGAACAACACACTTGTTGAGACATGAAATGGAAATAAGAAACTTTATAGGGCAGCTAAACCCTAGAACAGTGCTGGTCAATGTATTCAATGGATGTTTATAAGCACTTTCAAACTTTAGTGAAAAGCTGATTGGTTCAGCATGTTGGATTGTTACATTTCCTGATGTTTTAATGATTGGAATATTTTCAGTCAATAGAGGCATACTTAAATGTTGTCTTAGTGCATGTTAGAATTGAGTGCTATTTTTAGTTTGCAAGTTTTTGCAAATACTGAACAAACCAAGTTGTTAACAGTCAGCATAAGTCCACAACTTCCCATAATCCTTCAGTACATCTTTCGAATCTGAGCAAGGCTACATGTCCCAATTTGTTTGCAGTTTTCCTCACACGTCTGCGTCCTCAATGCAGGCCAGTTGTCTTTCCAGTACATCAATCCGGTGGCAATCGCCTAAGAAACCAAAAGTCCAAAATGTATATTAGTGTCTTTGAAGTTGATATATTGTGCCTTTAATTTCCTTATTAGAGGCCATTCACACAGGAAGTGTTCTTATATCTGTTTGTACACATGCAGAAGTAAAGTGACGTGTAGGCCAAGTGTGGTGACCTAAATTTGACCTCTGTATTCAACCCATCCAGTTAGTGCACACACACACACACACATTGGAGTAGTGAGTTGTGAACACACACACAGAGCAGTGGGCAGCACTGCGGCACCCGGGGAGCAGTTAGGGGTAAATGGGATGTTTCATGCCAGCATTGGGAAACAAACCAACAACCTGCTGGTTACAAGTACGACTCTCCAACCAGTAGACCATCAACTGCCTTCTATGTAAAACATTAACATTTCAGCTGAATATAACAGGCAGATGTCAAGTTATAAATGAACAGATGCAATTCAACACTGAATAAATACAACAGAAATTGAAATTGATAAATTCCTACTCACCTCTTTCTTGACTCTCTCTATCTCAACATCCACGTCCTTTCCAGCAGTGCTGCCTGGACCCATGTTGGTTTAGGAGAGCAGTTTGAACTGACCGTGGACAGTGGGGCTGTGTAGCCACTGACGAGACAGACGAGGGTGGGAGGAGCATCCTGTCCTGCAATCCAATCAGCTACCAGAAGTAGCAGGTGTAGGTTTCTGTAGTAGAGAAGGCATCCGGGGGATAAGAAGTATCTGGAGTTTGGTGTGGTTTCATTAGTATGACACTGAATTATTAGCACAGCATTTACAGAGACAATTTAAATGAGCATACAGTACTTCCTTTTTCACAGAAACAAAAAGCCTCCGGAATAACTGCAGTGGGAAGTACAACTGAAAATACCTAAAAGCAAAATTGTATTTACGGCAGATTTGCCTGCATTTCCTGTTTGTTTTGGGTTGACTCAAGGTCCCGTTATTAAAAGTTTCCTGTTATTTTAGGTTCAAGATGTGTTAAGCTCTCGTTAAAATCATCTGAATGATGCTGTAGATTATTACTACCAAAAACTGATTCTTTCACAAACATATTCACATTAACAGTAATGTCATTTCAGTGGTATTCCATAGAACAAGGCGTTGCACCAGAATGCTAAAAAAGTTTGAAACACAAAGCCTTTCTTAAGTTCTTCAGCCTAAATGCTTTAATGTTCTTTTGCATTATCAAGCTTCAACTTTTTGACACGTTTAGGGAGCTAATACTGCCTGGCCACAAGTCACTCGCTCATTCTTTATTATCATTTTCCGCTCATGCAGTTTATAGAATCAAAAGACATGGAGGAAATGCACGATCTGAAAAAGGATTCAGTTCAAAACACAGATTCAGAGTAGCCTTCAGCGCGGGACTTCCTGATCTAAAGTTCCTTGTCATTTCTTTTGAATAAACGTTATTTATTTATTCTGTATTCATTCTTTGGATAAATCGCTTATGAATGTTAATTGTAATATGAATTGCAGTATTACTAACTGATCTGTAACAGAAATTGTATCGTAACAGAATTAAACTCAAGAGTATACATGCATTTTCACATACATAAATGACTGTTATGCCCTTGATCATTGGCAATTTGTCCAGTTTCTTGGTAAAATACACTGGCCAAATGACCTGTTGGGTAGGTCAAAGCACTCTGGCAGTAAACAGAAGACTGGAGAAATCACACAATGCAAATGTGATTACACTGCTGCAAAGTCACAGAACAACTGCACATATGACTATTTCAAATGTTGACATTTAGCTGTCTGTGCTCAGGAAACCCCCCCCCTCTGCGGCTCCTACTGCAGTCCAGACTCAGGAAATGAAGTCATCAGTCACCTCAAACTAACGGATGGTATAGTAAATGACAGACAGCCGGAGCACACGGCTGTTTAATATTAGCATATCTGCTTATATCTACTTGGACATTATGTTTGTACAATAATTTTTTAATATTTTTAAAATACTTTGTACATTCACTTAATAAAACATTGCAAACCCTTGTATTCTAACTGTTTAAATTTTACATGTATTATTATGACATGGTATTTATAATTAATTGCCTGTTTAAGTGTTATGTCTGTGAATGGTAAACGAGTTAAGCAGGGTAATCCTACCTTGCTTAACAAGTAACCCATGTTGGTGTCTGGGTAATAGATTGGTAGCAGACCTCTATGACTAGTATTATATATTATATATAGTAACCGTCGGTTCAGAGATCTCTCTAAAATACACTGTCAGACACATATAACAAAAATATAACCAACATAAACCGTTAGTGCTACATGTCATCAGTCTATAACATTAAAACCACACAGACTACATACAAGTAAATGAGACAAAAACATCAGAAAGCAGTTTGAAATGTAATTTGTGGTTTTGTTGAGAAAAACTTTACCCTGGATGCAGTCATGCAAAAAGAAATACAAAGCAAGCCAAGTAGTGTAAAGCAGCATGAATGGTGTATGGCATCATCTGGTATGTAGTTATTTATTTATTCATATTTATTCTATATATGCGGCTGATCGTACAGATGACTTTCTAAAAACACAAATGTATTGTACAAAAATACACTGTAAGGATATCAGTGTGGATAAACCAGAAAAGACGATGGGTGATAAAATGACTACGCGAGTGATCTTAAACCAGTGATGTGAAGCTCGCCATGGTGAAGAGTCAACAAAATGGCCAGCGTTACTTAATTTTAGCAAATTAAAAGTCCCAAAAATTACCATGGTAATAGCTTTCACAAAAATACTGTTGTTATAGAATTGTGAATGTTAATATTGCAAAGGATGTACTCTGCCACAGCTGTATTGTAGTATTTTGTTGCAAATGATGGTTACCATCGTATATTTTTGTTGGTTGTGTCTTTAGCACACCCCAGACAGTACACTGTCCTGATTCAACTGAGTGTTTTTAAAAATGAACATACTGGAAACATCCCAGGTCAGTAAAATGGATTTAATAAGTGGCTATTAAAGTCACACTATGCACTGTAATGAGTGACAATGGTGATATTTCACGTGAATTCAATAAACCAAATTATCCATCATGAACCATGTATGCATATTGTATTTTGTTAGATAAACTAGGTCTCGGCAGGGACTTTTAACACTTCAAGTGTAGTATAACTAAAATACAGGTAATAAATCATTACATAATGAAGTATAAAAATTGTAAACAATGACGATGTCATTTCTGCTACGACACAGACATTTTATGAAACGCAACAGCTGTTCACAAAAAATCATAAAGCAGGTGATTTGTAATACTTCATTAATACTATTCATGCATACACAACAATGACTTACAAAATACACAACGCACACATATTCAATAGTATTTTAAAAGTAGCAAGTGTACATGTCTGGGTTACAAACATCAAGTCACAGTGCAGGATAAACTGACCAGACTTATTGGAACAGCTAACACAGTATTTTCTCCCTCAGCAGTGAATCAAATGAAGCATTGGGATAAAACAAACAAGAACAAAAATTCTCGGGTCACACAGAGGAGCTTAACACAGCTGGTCTGCAGTTTGTATCTTAAGCACATGATTATTAGCCCATAATACTCCAGAGGTCCAGGTCCAGAATATACTGTGAACTATTCAGCCAAGGTATTAATGCTGTTTTTTCTTTTTGGCCTGAGTTCCAGCGGATCATTTCTGATAATCTTGCAGTCCTAGTTTCGACAATGTGCGTCCATTAAAGTGTTTAGGAGTGCTAAAGGTTAACTGTTCTTTTTTAAATAGCACTTTGTGTTTTATAGTTCTATATTCAGAAAGATGATATACAAATCCATTCTTGGGTGTTATTGTGGAATTATAGAGAAACGTATCCTTCCCTTTCACATCCACAGAGTTTAAACCTCCCGCCTCAGAAACATCAAGGATGGTCTAATGAAACATAGAGTCTCTATACAATCTGAGCTTTGTGAAGAGCTGGGCTATGGGGAGAAACAAGCAGTGTTGTGTTGGCTGGAAGCAGAATGTTATTGGGTTTTGATTTGGGCCGTAGTGTGCCATTTGTGCGCTCAAAATGACTCGATAGTGCCTCAGATATTTGAGAACTGGCTGTCTCACTGCCTCCGTTTTCAAAACCATCAGGCTCCATATAGCTCCGGTGAATTCCTAAATCTTCATCTGTAGGGCTGACAGAATCGCCCTCCTCTTCATCTGTGAGAGTCGGGTGTGTAGCTATTAGGGGGGAATAATGCCCCCTGCTGCCCCCTCTGCTGCTTCCTGCTGATCTCGGTCTCCCCTCTGCTAGGACAATAGCACTGCCATTTCCAGATCTGACCGCTTCAGTGGGCTGTTCCATTGTGTAAGATAAGGGGCTGAGAGGAGGGAGGAGCTGGGTTTCCTTGAGGGAAAGTGACGTTTGAAATGTGAACTGATTTAATGAAGCATGAATATGCTGGATGTATTGTATGACATACATGTATTTAAAAAACAAAACTCCACATACCTGCGACTTGTTGCTGCCCTGTTCGTAGGAGTCCATCACGAGTCGGGTGGATTCTCTGTCAGCTCTCTCCACCAGCCTGTCTCTACCTCTTCTGGAAGTGTTATATATTGCCGGACGGCCAAGTGAATCCACCCCTCCCAAAGTGGAACGACTGTCCCTGGAGCGAGGACGATCCTGTGGAGTTAAATCGTTCCGTGAGCTCCAGAGTATAAAACAAGCACAAGCGTTTTAACTGTAAGATAAATAAAGATAAAACACACCAGTGAAGAGAGACTGGTGCGCAAAGTCCCCTCGACTCTTAAAGCATCATCCTTTTGAAAGAAGACAATAATAAAACGATTTCAAACTTAAATACAATTACAAATTTACACAGTTTTCAGAGCTTAGGCAACTTTACAGTTTTGAACATTTGTATAGTTTTGTGTCCTTTTAAAAGAAGATAAAAACAGTGGCATGAGAAATCTGAATAATACAACTATTTAATTACAAGTTTATCAATCTAATTATAAAGAGGCCCATAGCTAGTGAGGCAACATTTCTAGGGGTCTAAAGGTGTATTAATGCAGGAGCGTTAATGTAACAGAACA
>JAZGTK010010184.1:0-16597 GCA_036877625.1 Ambastaia sidthimunki | reverse complement strand
TTGTTGTCTATTTAAATAATCACTTTATATTCAATAACCAGTGTTTTCTGTTTGTCTCTCAATGATGTGTGTAAATTTATTATCACAATATTGCCTCACTATGTCAGATGTCAATTTCTGGACACAGACATTTCTGGTATTACCACATTATTTTAATTAGTTACTCTCTAGACCACAGCAAGAAATGATAAACAACACGGAGAAGTTATGCTATGCGTAGCATATATATTTTTACTTGGTAAAAGTGAACACATCTAACTTTGTGTCCTAACCAGGTGCTACATGACAAAATTCCTGCTATTAGCAAGTTGGGGTGGGTGATCAAAATCAAATGACATGATTTTGAGACAAAATTGGGCAATGGTGAAATCAGACATAATGATTGTGTGATTTTAGTCAAGTTGTAAACTTGTGTTGTGGAAACTATTCAAATTTAGCTAGCAGGCTATTCTAGGCCAACTGTCAGTCAAAATAAATAGCTTACCTGTCAGATTGCCCTTTAGGTTAATCTAACCCCTAAAGTCTGTTTCATTGTAGTATAATCACTCTGGAGCGTCCCTGGGCCTGGTTAGTTTAATTGTGCTCTGGCCTGCTTGAAGAGGTGAGCCAGAGTACGGTTGGATTGGGCTCGGGCACGGTTCACATATAGTGTGATCTCACCTTGTTGCTGAACATGAGTAAATAATAAATCTGTTAGGCAGTGTGTTAGTAAAAGTGCTTTTTTCAGGACAAAAACATGCATGTTGAACGACGTGTGTTGCAGCTCGGAATGTTAGTGCAAGTGTGAGTGCAGGCTGGTGGAGGAGTACGGAGCATTTATTTTTTAAGGAAATAAAATAATGTGATCAAACATAACGGTTATGAAACTTTAATTTATTATCACCATCCATGAACATGATTTGTTAGCCCTGTAAGATAAATTTCCATCAGCAGTGCTGGTGAAAAAGACAACTCGCATCTATCCACATTCACTGCATCATAAATCCACACCTCTGTTATTGTTTTGAATATGCAACCTGTATTGGCGAAAATTACATATTGTGCCTTTATTTTTACATAACGCATGAAATAATCATGAAATGTTTATTTTTACAGCATTTATTACACTTTGTTAATGTTAGTTAATACAAATACAATTGTTTATTGATCATTCATGTTAGTTTATTTTGCATTAACTAATGTTAACAGATACAACTTTTTTAAGTTACCTTTTAACATCAATACAGCAAAAATAAAAGAGTGTCAGATCTTTGTCATTGGCTCAATGCAGAAGTCTTAAATCAGCACATTCAAAATGGTAATCTTACCGCTGTTAACACAAGCATAAAAAAATGGTAACTTACTGGTCATGTTCAAACTTATTCTTGCCAGGACTGATTTATCAGTATTTTAAATAAGATGCCATTTACACATTAAACATTAATTTAACGGTACATTTCCAATAAAAGATGACGGGGGCTACTGTCTGTTTTCATGGTATGAACAACATCAGACTAAACATTCTGTTAAACATCTCATTTAGATAGAAGCAGTGAAATAAGGACGAGTTAATAAGGACCGAATTTTCATTTGCAGTGAACTTACAATTAAACCAACACAGAGTCTATCACATTTGAGTAAATGTGACACCTTCCTTGACAAAACTGGATTTTTATTCACGTTACTCACATACACACCAAATAAAATGTCTATGCAATACTATTTATGCACCTTCAAACACCTTCAAATACATCTCAACTTGGTAATTCAACTTTACCTACATATCTGTTCAAATGTCTGCACCCCCATTCAATGCCTGCAGATATGCGGCTCTGTCGCCATTATGTTTGACATCTGAGGTGGGTGGCTGCATCTGAAACCTGGGCCCATGATGAAACGTTCAGCTGACACCTGGTCCTCGTTTCCTGCCTGCTGCTTTCATAACGGCTTCCCTCTCTAATTAAGCCTCTCCAGCTGCCTGCAGTAGAAAACAGCTCATCCAAAAAGTGCTGCGCCTGCCGCTTTCACATTGCTCCTGAAATATTAAGACCTAGTCGTCAAAGTGCCCAAACCCAGGTGAGCAGCTGCTCTACGTTCCTCAACACCTTCATATAAATTGAATGGCCATGACTCGCAGCTTGGAGCATGTGAAGCTGTACGCACACCTCAAGCAAATTCACAATGGATTTTGGAGCATGTGGTTTTCCTGAGCATGTAGAATGTTGCCTAGTGCTGGATGTTGAGGTGTTCCACATGACTGTCCCCTTAAACATCTGCGTTAATAACAGTAACAGACGGCACAAATAAACTGGAAAGGGGGACTAGCAATAGCAAGCTAGCACTGAAAACAAAAATCCCACCCTTCATACAGAGCCCTCTCCAAATTTTTATTGCTCGGACATCACATGCCTCACCAAATGAGAATTATGTTTCATTTATGTGAACTTTGTATCCTTAAATTCTTAGACACAAATGAAATTGTAAGGCCTATAAAATGACACAACATAGGTCTGATCATCTTGTCACAGAGCCTATATTTACAACATACTGAGAACAGAGCCCAGCACAGTTTGGGGGATTTTCGGATATTTTCGGAAACTCTAGAGACACTTTAGAGATCACTGGGCTCTTCTGAAACAGGCAAACCAAATTGTAGTGATGTGGCTTTTATCATTTTTTTGTTGTCTGTTAGCTTTGAGGTCATCTATACGCTAGTGTACTCCTATAAAAAGCATACAAACAAAAAATATTAATGACTCATATTTGTGGGTCCAAAAATACACGTCCAATTGAATGATCTCTAGAATGAGAATGTTACCACCTTCTGTTACCAACTACCAATGACTATGAACAGCAGCAAATCCTGGTTCAAAATGGCAATTTGAAAACAAGGAAACTCTTTTATTAACAAGGAAACCTTTAGAAATTAATTAACACAAGAAATAAAACTGCTTGTCAACCTATTTTTATGGGACCTCCATTTGCTCTTCATTTCATTTCAGTGGTTTTTAGAAAAAACACATAAGATCTCATTTAACTCACATCATTTTGGGTACTCTGACCCCAGACAAACCATAAAGCTAAATATAGGCCATAAAATCTGTAAATATTTATAGTTGCTTATTATCTGAAAGGAAATCCTGCTCATTTCAGTATCATAAACAACATTTCCACCATAATAATGACTTCATCATTCAAGTTTGTTGTGACAGTGGCCATTAAAGAACAGCTTTACAGTGTTGGAAGTCAAAACACTTGCTAACTCATTCACGAGGCAAAGAATCAGTACTATTAATCTTTCAGGGTGTTCTCAAAGAGCTTATCTGCAAGTCTCTTTAATGGTATCTAGACATGTTACATGATGTGATATCCTTTATGTCTGTAGCAACAGTGTGAGATGAGTTTAATACTTAACCAGAGTTAAATACATACTACTTTATGAGCAATAGCAATATTGATTCTTGCTTTGCTCTTACTCAATAGGGTGCTTCTTAAAAGGAAGCCTGTGTCCTTACTAGACCAGTCTTTCTAATGCTATAAAGCTAGAGTCCTCCACAGTATTAAACGCTAGTATAAGCCGGCCTTGAACATAGCAATGTCATAACAGTTTCCTCCCCCACCATCACACAGCTCTTCATACTCCTGTCCCATAAAAAAGTTAGCTTTTTATGCGCCATCTGCATGTAAGCTTGGAATGGCATATCTTGCTAAATAGGATACCTATTATCTATCATGTTAAATGTCACACAGTCTGAATATATTACCCTTTGACAGAGAGAGGTACGAGCCTTCACACATAATGACAGTTATTTCTAATGCACATTCTCTTTACCTTTTCAACTCTTTATTCATAAACCAACTACACACCTAGTAGTTTTAATAATCCCTAATTAGTTTTATTAATTTCATCAATGAACAATAACATTTGCAATAATACCATGTATTGTGTTTTCAGTGTTGTACGTTTGACAATTTTTCTGTTTGTGTTTTATTTTTCATTATATGTGAAGCTGCAATGTTCATGCAATGCAAACTGAATTGAATGTATACATAATAACTGTAATATAACTATATTTATTTTCTGCTGATGTAACCAAGGCCATGTGTGGCAGAAAAAAACAAACCTATAATATCAAAACTTATTTTTTACAGTCAAATTAAAATCTAAAAGAAACAATCTCCTAACCATTCTTTACCACTGAAATTTTTACTTTATTCAGAAATGCATCACATTGCAGAAGTTAAATGAGTTTTGTCATGTCATGTCGCCAAAATGTGAGGCTTTTTACTTGATCATTTACGTGATCATTTATCATGGCACTTCTACCAGATTTCTTCAAAAGAAAACATTCTGAACAGCTGGAAATTTCAGTGTACTTTAGATGACTTTACATGTGCATTTACAGACAAGATCCTCTATTACCTTATTTGTTTTACATATCTCTAAATAAAAAAATGAAAAAAATGCTACACATACTACACACCTTATGTCCAATTGACAAATAATATTTATATTTAAAAATTCCCTGTCTGTGAGAATTTAATAGTACTAATAGTACTATTAATATAACAGTACTATTTTGTTTTTGGAAAACAGAATTTTTGGTGGACTTAACACAAAATCTAACCACAGTTCCACTAATTTCTTTTGTTTTCTGTAGCGTGTAGTGACCAACATGACCATACTACTGTTCACTACATCTCTATACATGCTTTCAACTGAAATGTGGGTATTTTCCATTTGTGCAGCACTCAGATCAAAACCTGGTCTCCTCTTCAGATCTTAGCCAACCAGAGCCACAACTGTAAATGTACTTCCTGCTGTTTGCCCACATCCTACTCAGCACACCACAGGCAGGTTACAATTAGCAAGAAGAATCCTTGAGATTTTAGACAGGTGTGTGAAGGCGTGGGAGTGTTTCGTTGTCAGGTAGATATCGTCTGCTGTTCTGTTTTTATAAATACACATCTCAACTGAACTACAGCCTTTATGAGCTGAAGGTAAAGGTAGCTTCATTATATTGGAAAGATCGTCTCCCAGTTAGACCCGTTTTGTACAGCTGCTTTGTAACAATGTGCCATAAACTTTTTGCTGTTAGATATCTATTTATTTCTCTAATGATGGCCATTCAAGAGCAGCCATGTATTTTGAGCAAACCATTGACCATTCTGGAGGGCTTAAAAGCATGGACTAGACTAGTTAGCGAGTTAATGATGACAGAATTTTCATTTTTGGATCTTTTTTGGTCTTTAATTCCTTTATTTGTTAGTTTTTTTTAAAACTGCTGAGCATAGCCTCACTTCATAAGCCCTTTTATTATACACAAACACAAAAGAGGTCTTTTTTTGCCTTAACACAACATTTGTTTCTAAGCACCTCTTTGGCAAACATAAAACTATCCATCATTAGGTGCATTCATCATACTGTATACTGCCCACCTCTGCAGGCAGAGATATGGCCCTGAAAATCTCCAGCCATCATATATTTGTTTATTTACACAGACCTGGCATCATGATGGGAGGGAAAAAAAATCTATTAGATATAGAACATAAAAAAATGCCAAATTCATAAATTACAAAGCAGTAATTGATTAGCAGAAGCAATACCATCAAGCCTCTCTCCCACTATTGATGTAATGTGACATCTCTTCTCGTTCATCTCTCTGGAGCATGTGTCTGTGCAAACTGCACATCCTAATAGCCTTTTAAATGGGGCACAAATCATTACACAAAGATAAACAGCCCTGACCGAGAAAGATATACAAAGAGTTAAAAAAGTCTCGGTTACATATGTAACCTCTGTTCCCTGATGGAGGAAATGAGACATTGTACCAATGTAGTGACACTAGAGGTTCAACCTTGAGAGACAGATTGCCCTGCTTTTTACATAAAACGCCAATGAAAATTGGCCTTGAAAATAAGTGTCAAAAAGAATTAGCAAGTGGGATTTGCATACCAATCTCTGTCCTGTCTATCTGGGTATAAAAGGTGGCGTGCGCCACTCATTCAGATTTGTGCTGTGGGGCCAAGGTGTGCCTGGCTGCCAGTGCTCATTCAGTGTTGTGGCAGGAGGGACACAACATCTCGTTCCCTCTATCAGGGAACAGAAGGTTACATATGTAACCGTAACATTTCCTTTCTGCCCCAGAAAAGTTTTGCTCTTTTGTGCTACCAATACACTCAGGGGATCCCTTCACTTATCTGTGCTAGCCAGACCAGCAAACAAAGTAAAGCAAAACAAACATGTATTGGCTACAAAGAACAAATCTGAATAAGAGGTGCATGCCATCTCCCTTTTATACCTGGATATCCGAGGTGGAGACTGACATGCAAATCCCACTCACCAGTTCTTATTGGTACTTATTTTTAAGGCCAATTTTCTTTGCCGTTTTGTATAAAACAAACACCATTGTGGATTTGCTTTTAACTGTAAAACAAAACGTGATTTACAGTTTTCTATGTAAAACCATATATTAATTATATTATCACTACATATTCAAGTTTTTTTCATTTACTTCCTCCATAAATATAAAATTGATAAATATATCATTTTGAATTTACTTAAATGTAGTACTAGCTGCAAACGTGATAATGAAACTGCTGGAAATTAAATATATTTTAGCATGAGCCACCTGCAGTGCATATTGGGGATATTTGTTATCTTTTAAACAGCTGCTTTCCCGTTTACTCACAGAACAATTAAAATGTAATGGCCCCTGCTGGAGCAATAGAATATGTCTATAAGTGTGTTTTCATTTATTCTGATGAGTAAACAGAGCTGTTCTGGGGAGCAAAGGTCATTGGTAATTAAAATGAAAACTTAATCACAGACGTTTAGTATTATATTCTAAACAGAACTTTCTATAAACATTTATAACGTTATAAAAGCAATTACACAAGTGATCCAAACCTAATCAATGTCTGCAATTACTGTGGCAGCAGAAATGGGTTGAGTAAGATACTCTTTATAACCAGAGAATTTTAAAGTGGTCAGTCCAATCATTTACTTTAGGTTTAGACAAGAAGTTAACTTCCTGACAGTGAGAGTTAGGTTGCAACCAAAGGGAGGGCTTTTGCCCAAACACAGAGGAATTTCTGAGAAATTGCTGTCCTGCAGATCAGCTGATAGAGCATCGTGCTAGCAACATGAGGTCATGTCTTTGATTCCCAAAGAATGTACTTATTCATAAAAATCACACTGGTCAAACAAACCAAACATTGGGAGTTAAATGTAATTGGGTGCAGTTCAGAGTGCCTTGTGTCACGATAACGTGCACGGGCTTCAGGAGCGAAGGAGAGACAACAATGTCAAATATAATCCCAACGTGTTTTAATATAATATAATCCACACAGGAAACAAGGAATGAGGAAACCAGGAATGTAGAACACCCATACACATTACCATAACAATCACTGAAACCGGACAAACGGTGAGGGCATGAAACAAACTAAATAGCAAACTAATTAAACAGACACAGGTGGAGGGAATTAACGGGAACAGGAAAACCAAATATGGGCATAAACAAGGGGAGTAACCAAAACAGTCTGACAGGGGTGTGAGACACCTTGTGTAGGTACACGCTAAATATATATTTCAGGGATAGTTAACTAACAGCATACCAATCATCTTTATCCGGCTCTCTATAACACTTAAAATCAGCACTTAAAATCACAAAATCAGCTTTGCTTATATAACATTCTATGACTTAGTTACTAGTCAGCAGCAACTATAAGAACTGTGCTTACTCTTAAAAAAAATTAAAATCTAATAGTAAAATCTAAGTTACACTTAAAAATTACAAAAATAAAAAACAATTTCCACTGAGTGTTGGCATATTTCTTACCCGATAAATTAAAATCAAGAATTAAGTGTGAAGATCTTTGTTTTACTGGTGAGTGGCAGCCTACATGAGAGGAGCAAGCGGACGCGAGCGTCACACAGCTCTTCACTGGTCACATGCTCTGGTTCCAAGCAAGAAAAGACAAACAATTAGAGTTGCCTTTTGGTGTAGTGACACCAGGGGTTTGACCTTGGGAGACTGGGGCACTATGCTTTGGCTATGCAATTCAGTTCAGCGGGTGCCTGCCAAGGTTCTGCGGCATCCTCTTCTCTTTAATAAGAGAAAGCACGGCAGTCCTGTGTGCGAAGGTCAGAGTCCTTCTGGCGAAGGCAGTGGTTGAGCATGTCCCACCAGCCTAGATGGAGGCAAGGTTTTACAGCCTTACTTCATTGTGCCCAAGAAAGTAGGTGGGTTACAACCAACACTAGATCTGTGCATCCTAAATAGGACTCATAGGACATATATGGGGTTACAAAAGGAAATCACTACATAAGATTTTCCATAGTAAAGTTTCCTTGTCTGTAAACATTTGTCTTCCCCTAGACGGAACTGTCCAACATGGCCTATAATCTGGTATGTTTCTCCCCATGGCAGTCTCCCACTTTTAGTTGTATTTTAATGTGGTTCTTCCTCCGAAGTCCATCTATTTCCACATATAACCTTCCTGGAGGTAGTTTGTGGTCTCCACAGTGCCTTTTCCTCTCAAGGATCAGTTCACTATCCAACGTATTTGACCAGCAGACTCATTCTGCAATGACCCTCTAGAAGCTTTTTATTTCGCCTCCTTAGTCGATTAGCTTCCTACTTCAGTGCGTTGGGGGTTATGGATTTTGTGACTACATAGCGAGGTTCAGTTGCTGTGGCGCTTCGGATAGAGACCCCTAGTGACACTACATCGACACAACGTTAAGTGAGTGGCAGAAAGGGAATGTATCAATAACATATGTAACTTTCATTCCCTAATGGGGGGAACGAGACGTTGTGTCCCACCTGCCACAATGCTGAACCAACAGCTGGATACGTATCAGCTCCTCAGCACAAACTTTAAAAAAATTTCCTTTTGGAATCCGGATACCAGACTCGGGGCAGTTGTGGTCTACTGGTTAAGGAGTCAGCAATCAGTAGGCAGTAGCGCCGGCAGGTAGCAACTGAAGTGCCTTTGAGCAACCCCTGATTGCTCCCCGGGCGCTGCAGGGATAGCTGCCCACTGCTCCGGGTGTATGTGTGTTCACGACTTGCAGTGTGTGTTCACTCCTCACGAAGCATGGGTTAAATGCAGAGGTCACATTTCGGTTATGGGTAACCATAACTGACAAAAACATGTCACTTTCACTTTTTCACTTCATCTGGGAAGGAGATGCAATTTGCGCTTGCCAATTCTTATTGCCATTTATTTCTTAAGGCCAACTTTCACTGCCATTTTTTAAGAAAAGCAGATTGATTGATTGTCTCCCTAGGCCAAACCCCTAATGTCACGACATCGACACAACATCTCATTCCCTCTATCAGGGAACAGAGGTTATGTATGTAACCAAGATGGCTTTTTTGAATAATGTTACTATTTAAACCATTATCATGCAACGATTGAATGAACATTTAATAGTCCTAATTAATTTAATTTAATTTAATTAGGTATGTGACTCATATGTTGAATGTAATTCATAAGGTTTTATTAAATAATACTATAATACATTTGTAACGCAGAGTCAGTAGGTTTGGGATGCATGTGCAACTTTATTAAAGCCAGTATCAAAGTATAACAGTCCTGGGTCAATCAACAGCATATACCAAAACGTAGACAGAGCAGAATCATAGTCAGAGTTCAGGCAGAAGGTCGGGGCAGGCGGCAAGCAAAAACAGAGTAAATCCACAAGACAGGCTGGGTTAGAAAGGCAGGCGGATGAGGTCCCGAGGTGGGACTGACATTGATGTTTAACTGTTTACAGAATGCTGACCAGACTCGAGAGGTGAATTGTGGGCCACGGTCGGAGACTATGTTCTCCGGGAGGCCGTAAAACCGGAAGACATAATTGCACATGACCTCAGCAGTCTTGAGGGCAGAAGGTAATTTGGGCAGAGGGATAAGGCGACAGGCCTTGGAGAAACAGTGGACAACTGTGAGGATGGTAGTGTGTCCAGAGGATAAAGGTAGGTCAGTGATGAAGTCGATGGCGATATGGGACCAGGGGCGTTGAGGAATAGGTAGTGGTTGTAATAATCCTGCCGGTAATTGATGGGATGATTTAGTTGTATTGCAAATGGAACAGTTCTTTCTGAAGGTGATGGTGTCTGCCTGAAGCGAAGGCCACCAGTTGCAGTTGGATAAAGCTGTACACTGGCCTTAATGCCGGGGTGACCTGAGCTGGGTGTGGAGTGAACTAATTGGAGAAGTCGTTGCCTTAAAGCCTGAGGTACATAAGTGCGATCAGGGAGACTTTCAACTGGAGGGGGATCTGTGAGTTGAGCTTCGGAGATCTTGGTTGTGATGTCCCATTGTACAGGGGCCAGGATGGGAGAGAGAATGGGTTCTTTGGTGGGTGGTGATGAGGAAGACTCGTAGAGGCGTGACAGAGCATCTGCTTTAGTGTTTTGTGTAACTGGAGGATAAGTGACTGTGAAGTTGAAGCGTGTGAAGAAAAGAGCCCATCTTGCCTGCCTGTGCTTGAGACGTTTTGCGGAATGGAGGTATTCCAGGTTGCGGTGATCAGTAAGGACCGTGAACGGATGTAAAGCCCCTTCCAGCCAGTGCCGCCAATTCTCAAAGGCGGCCTTCATGGCTAACAGTTCATGATTGCCGACATCGTAGTTTTGTTCAGTGGGACTGAGCTTGTGAGAGTAAAAGGCACACAAATACATCTTGGAAGGATTTCCCTGTCGCTGAGAGAGGATGGTGCCAATGCCAGTACTCGAGGTGTCCACCTCCACGATAAACTCCAGGTTGGGGTCAGGATGGGAGCTGAAGTGAACCGGTCTTTGAGTTCTTGGAAGGCTTCTACAGCAGTAGGTGTTCAAGTCAGACGCCGTCTGCCCCTCTTGACCATGGAAATCATGGGTGCTGTGATGGAACTGAAGTTGCGGATGAATCTGCGGTAGAAGTTTGCAAATCCTAGAAAGCATTGGTGTTCCTTTAGGTTGACTGGTTGAGGCAAGTTCAATGAATTGGGCCAGAGACCTACCCTCGTCCCGGCAGGCTAGTTTAGACTGCAGATCGGAGTTGAGCCCCTTGTGGAAGAGGAGTTTGAGTAGGTCATTTGAGCTGCGAGTGTCCGAAAGGAGACAGCGTAGTCAGCAGCTGAACTTTTTCCCTTGACGCAGCATCAATAATTGTTCCCCAACCTCTTTGCCATCAGCCGATTGTTCAACATCCTTAAAGTATTGCAAGAAGTTGGCAAATAAAGGGAAAATGGGGTGATCATCACTCCACACAGCCGTGGCCCAATCGAGCACTCAATTATTGATGGGGCAGTTGTGGCCTAATGGACAGAGAGTCGGACTTCTAACCTGAAGGTCGTGGGTTTGAGTCTCGGGTCCGGCAGGGATTGTAGGTGGGGGAATTAATGACCAGCGCTCTCTTCCACCTTCAATACCACGACTGAGGTGAGACCCTTGAGCAAGGCACTGAACCCCCAATTGCTCCCCGGGCGCCGCAGCAAAAAGGCTGCCCACTGCTCCGGGTGTATGTTCACGGTGTGTGTGTGTGTGTTCACTACTGTGTGTGTGCATTTGTATGGGCAAATTCCGAGTATGGGTCACCATACGTCACCACACGTCACTTCACTTTCACTTCACCAGTCAATAGTGAACATACAAATGCTATGCGGCTGTTATAGGATAGAGCATGGGTTGTTGGTTTACAAACAAGGAGCATTGAAATAAAAAACCCTTACATCCGTCTAACTTTTCCGGGAACGCTAGCCGAGGGCTGGTTGTGGCTGAGACTGGTGTAGCAATCGGTGTTGGCGGGTTGGCTGGGCGATATTAGGCTTGGGTGACGGCAGATGAAGAGCTTGAAGCGTCTTTACAAGCTCCTCAGTGAGTGAGGTGAGTCGGTTGAGCTGTTGTTGATGGGTAGCCAGAACTGAGGCTTGAGCAGACAACTCCATGGTGAGTTGGTGGACAGTTGCTGGATCGGGCTGTGGCAAAGTCTTCTGTTAAGTTACATAAATTTTAGTGTGATCTAAACAAAGAGTTTTATATTAAAGAGTGCTCCAGATTTGTTCAGGGTTTATAAGCTATTATCATGCATTGCAGCATGCATAAATGCATAAATTATACTGCTTCTGTTTTAGGATGTTTGTTTTGCTGCTTGCTGCCTATATTAATGCTACTCATTGTTTTGTATCAATGCTGCTTATTTATTATGTGATGGTATGAGCTCATCTTATGGGCTCAGTTAAGTTCACCTAATATTAAGAATTCTACAAAACTATGTTAAAAATAAGAAAATAGTCAAATAAATTTTTTTGTTTCTAATTACTCATTTGTAGAACAGGGTTTTTTGTTAATCTGACAAGAATTTATTGAACAAGACATTTTATGTTGATCGGGGGGCGATACATCACAGACGGGGTGACGTCACGACCAGGAAGCTTAAAAGCACATGCGCTGAGCCAACTGGCAGCTTCGAAAAGGAATGAAGCAAGCGCAGGTGAGGGTACCGGAAGTATGGCAGATGCAGCGTCTCGTTCCCTTCAGGGAACCTGGGTTACATACGCAACCTGAGATGTTCCCTTTCAGGAACCCGAGCTGCATCCAAACCGGATGCAAAGTCCAATTAGGAAGGGGCCACAGAAAGGGCCTCATTACCACAGCCAGGTCCCACGACGGGACGCAAGATCGTACTACAGGTCTTCTGTCCTCCTCCCTTCCAGGAGAACGACCAGCAGAATCTTAACCGTATAAGCACCAAATGAAGCGTGGTAAACCGATATAGCCGCCACAAAGACCTTCATGGTGGAGTGAGCTAGCCCCGCAGAGAACCTTGCCTGCAAGAACTCCAGAACTGCGTTAATGGCGCAGTTTGGGTCCAGCTGGTGGTCTCCACACCAAGAAGTGAAGAGTTTCCACTTTAGGGCATACAGTTTCCTCGTGGAGGGAGCTCTGGAATGGAGGATGGTCTCAACAACCTCAGTTGAGAGACCAGAGGCTACGAGTTGTGCCCCCTCAGGGGCCATACCCACTGCCTCACAGCTCTAGGCAAGGGTGCACGATGGCGCCCCCTGCCTAAGATAGAAGGTCCCCTTGGGCTTGCCCAAGATTCTCCATATCTGCTTCACCATCTCGGGGTGAAGCATTCACTCCCCGGGCCTCAGCCCCTGCCTCGACAGGATGTCTGCTCCTACATTGAGACGCCCAGGGATATAAGCCACTCTCAGTGAGAGGAGCTTTCCCTGGGGCCACACAAGGATCTGGTGCACTCATGACCGCCCCCCAACTGGTGAGGGATGCATCTGTCGCAAGTAAGACACGGCAGCAAAGAGCTCCCAGTACTGGGCCCTGAGTGAGGAACCAAGGTTTCTTTCATGTATCTAAGGCCCGAAGGCAGTGCCGTGTGACCTTGATTTTGCGGAAGGATTTCTCCTCGGGGAAAATTTATGTGCCAAAAAAGGTGGCTACCTCCCCACAGACCAAGGGCTGGGCGGCCACTCATGACTGCCCCCCAACCGGTAAGGGATGCATCGGTCGCAAGTGAGACATGGCAGCAAAGAGCTCCCAGTACTGGGCCTTAGTGAGGAACCAAGGTTTCTTCCATGTATCTAAGGCCCGAAGGCAGCGCCGTGTGAACTTGATTTTGCGGAAGGATTTCTCCTCGGGGAAAACCCTTTGGTTTTTAGCCACCACTGTAAGGGCCTCATGTGCAGCAGGCCGAATGGAATCACATTGGACGCAGCTGCCATGAGACCTAGCAGTTGTATCTACAACTTTTTGTGAAAAAAGCGCTGCGCTGGATCCACTAATGTGGGGAAAACCCCACCGAAAGTAGGCAGATGGTGATAAAATTGAATTCTGTAGCCTAGTTCTACTGTGTGCAGGAGCCATTGAGACCTGTATGGTAGCCTTTCCCAGGATGCCAGATGGTCTCTTAAGGGAACCAGTCTCTCGAGACTGGTCTCTGGCATTTTTGGAGTGAATAGACCGGTGCCCTGTAAAGGAAACCCTGCAGGGAACCTCCGTAGAAGTAGGGCTTCCCCCATGCTTGCTGAACTTGGCAAACACTGGGGGGTGCTGTTATCTGAGGCGGTTGCGCCCTGAAGCACCTGAAGTGGCAGGGTCAACAGCCTGGCCTCCAGAGGGCACTGGGGAGGTGCGGGCATCGTATGATGAGATGGAAACTGCTGCTCCCCAGATGGGGCTGCCCCCTGAGGTCCAGACTTGTAATTGTCAGGACCACTTGGTCAAAGCCCTCTTTAAAACCAAGACGGTCCTCAGATCCTGTCTTGGTTTTCCAGACTTCGACCCAGGGCGCTCTGTTTTTATGAATCCCTGTAGGAGGAGTTGGTACACGGCTGGGGCTGCTCCCGTCTAGCAGCCCCAGGAGAGTGAGGGCGGTGAGGGAGGAACTGCTGTCATAGACCTGTCAACCGCATGGGCTGTCTTGGCGAAAGTGGTTCTAACACGTTCTCAAATGTGAGACCCTCGCCCTCATCCTTCTCTTTCAGCAGGTTGGCTTGGTATGCCTGCAACACCGCCATGGTCTGCAGGGAAGCACCAGCCTGCTCTGCTAGCCATGTCCCCCTGCCCTCCAGCGCTGCTTTGTGCAGCGGCTTGGAAAGCAGAGCCGGAGCCCTAAGGACGATGCAACGTCAGGAAACAAATAGCAGTTAGCGTCTGATCAACCTTATACACGTATTTACAGATACAGGCCGAGTATGGTTTAGCACAAACCATTTAGAAAAACGGTAGGCTCCAGTGTGAAGGCTCAATTTAGCACAGCCAAAATAACCTCCAAAACTCCTCCCATTGTGGGGACTGAGAGGACTCATCAACGCTCTATACGTCCACTTTATCTGAGGACGAGGGGCGGGGAGTCGCGCCCTCTCCCAAGGGGGTGCCACAAAATGGGCTTCAGAGCCCAGAGAAAGAGCGGAGAATCTGGCAGGTGATGAACGAGATAGGGTGTGCCCGTCTCAATTGCCTTCGCCGAAACATCAGCGAACGCCACGAGCACAGCCGCCGCTCTGCCTCAGCATAGCGGGGCCAGCTTCGTGAGAACGCTAGTGAAGGCTCTCTCCTCAAAGAAAGCCTTCCGAGAGCGAAGCGAATGCATTGAAGCCCGCTCACAAGCGGGCAGTCAGCTCTCAAACAGCCCTAGCGGAGGCTCTCTTCTCAAAGAAAGCTCCCAAACACACAACGCATAAACCGCGTGTATCCCACCCGTGTATAGTCTTTCTATCGCAGGTGAGGAAAAACACACAGTCTAAAAAGTTGAGTGTTATGCTCTTGTCTTTTCTTTAGCTTTATGCATTATTTAAATATCGTACTTTCTAAAGACAGACAAACAATAAATAGACAATTTCACATGGAGCGCTTTGATGAATGACAGAAGCTGCCATACTCTTCTGTTCACTCTTCACTCTCACTGTTCTTTTAAGCTTCCTGGACATGACGTCACCCCATCTGTGATGTATCGCCCCCCGATTGGACGGATTTTACACGTGATTCAGAGTGCATAAAAGCTTGAGGCGTTCCCAAAGTGTTTCGACACAGCTCGAGTTCCTGAAAGGGAACAGTCAGTCATACAATCATACAGTGTGCTGGCAGTGTGCTGACATTATTAGAATTAGCTACTAAGTACATGGTAACAATTGCACCCATTGCACTGTTTTGGAGCCTTGACATAAGGTTGTACCTTACAAACTCATGACTTTGCACTGTGGCTTAATATTTTTGATGGTGTGTTATTGAATATGACTGCCTCTCAACATTAATTCATTCATTCTCAACATGCTAAGTAAAACCTCTGAGCCCACAACATTGATGATGGAAACAAATTGAGTAATTCAGTCTGAAACCCTCCTTTTGCTGAATATGATAAAGATCATTGGTTGCTGTCCCACATCCATTACTTACTATGGCAAAAGGAAAATATAAGGTCACAATCAATCATTTACCATGGGGAAAATCGGCTAGATTGAGAAAAAGCTAATGTAAACTGTGCACAGTGGAATTTAGTGGTGAATGTAGTGGCGATTTTTTCCTTTCTCAACAGGAATCCACTCAAGGACTGGAGCATTGTATACTAGGGAAAATTTGTATCTTTGTATGGCTATGCGCGCTGTCATCTTGTGATTTATCGCTTATTTGTTTTCCTCACATTGTAAGTCACTTTGGACAAAAGCGTCTGCTAAATGCCTGTAAATGTAAATGTAAATGATGTGTGTGTTTAACTTTGTTGCTTTTAATTTGATGAAAAGATTGGTTTGAAAGAAAAAAACACCAGTCAATGGATTTATTTGTCAAACATCAGATCATGTTCATGCATCGACTACATAAGTATCTGCAGAGAAAGATTCTTAATCTTTATTAGTGATGGGAAGTTCGAATAATTTTATCGACTCGGTCCTTTGAGTCTCGTTCAGCAAAATGAACGAATCTTTTTTCGAGTCATTTTGTTCATTTTAGCAAAATGTAGCGTGTGGTCCTTAGGCCACATGGGGGTCAGGAGCCATCTGGATTGTAACAGCCTCAGATATGACTTGGAGAGTGGGGGGTAACCAACACTACCCACCGGGGGGCCAAGGGTCCCAGTAAAACATGCCATCTCCAGAGATCTTATC
>JAZGTK010010183.1:0-16600 GCA_036877625.1 Ambastaia sidthimunki | reverse complement strand
TGTAACATACACAATGAAAAAAGAAAGACGCCCTTTTACCTCTCATTTACACAATCAGTGTCTGTAATTATCTTAATTAACTTCCTGTGGCCTGATTGGTAAACCATGCCAGTAATGAGGAAATCAAATTTACATAATTAAACAACTGGATAAATGTAGGTAAACTCAGCCATGTTTTCCAGCTACGGCTACAGCTAGAAACACAAGCTATAGCTATCGCTCCCAACCACGCTTTAAGTTAAAACAGGAGATTTTGTTAAGTCAGGCTAATTCTTTGTGCTAAGCTCACGCCCTATCCAATCATTATCCAGTATGTTATGACATCAGAAGACAGAGCATGTTCCGTTCAGACTGCACACAAAAGCCCCACACATACTGTATCAATCACACCTACAATACAATATAAGGGCTGTTTAAAATGTTGCTCACCAGGTACTTCTTCAGCTCCTTGTAGTTTGTGATAATCCCATTATGAATGACAACAAACTCTAAAGGCAAAACATAAAGAAAACAGTTATTAAATAAACATGAAAATGAATGAGTATTTGAGTCCAGTGTTAAAAAAACAGAAAGATACAACTGATGGCTTTTCTTCCGCCCTTATATTAATGCATTCCTATCAACATACAGGAGGGTGTACCGAGCAGTAGCAGGTTGGGCTACATTTCACTTAAGAAACTGCTAACTTGCAAAACTTGCTGTATGTCACTTACATAAGCCAATAATTTCACGTCACACTTTGTGTGAAATGGGAATGGCTGTTTGACAAAATATCTTTACAGTCTTTGGTTACAATTTTACACAACCCTTCTCCTCATTGAAAGAATGTTTAGACACACCTGTGTTTCTCATTATCACACCTTTCGATTAAATAAATAATATAAATATTAATTGTGTAATAGTAATTAATATTTTACAGTAGAATAAACTAGCCTTGTACACAGATAGATATCGCATACATTTCTGAAAGACTGCCAAGTCACAATCTAGACAAACAATGACTGTTTTTAAAAATATCTAAATTATACAAATTTTGATTTTTGGTCATAATTTCCATACTTTCATTTCTGTTTATTTTTAGTTTTAGTTTATAACTTCTCTGACAAATAATAAAGAATTGGAAAGTGTGTTCAAACTTTTTACTGTTGTGCCGTCTATTAAAGTCCAGAAATCTAAGACAATGTTGAAAACCTGGGATTCTTTTTAACTATGAAACAAATGATTTATGAGTCTACGAATTTGAGCCAATGACCATGTTAAGCCATTTGAAAAAGGTCAGATTTACTCAGAAATACACAACATTCTCAAATCGTGAAGCATTTTACACAAACTTGTCCATGCCAGCTCAAGTGCTGTCATTAAAGTAATATTGGGACATACCAAAGACTAATAAATTCTTTTTATTTAAAATTTTTACTCAAATGGTTGCACCGATATGAACATTTTTGCATTAGCTGACTTACTATAAATGTCTGTATTATTGATTTAATTCAGTGTGTTCAGTTCTGTTCTCTGGTTGACCTTTAGAGTTCATGAAGTGACCACAGCTGGTTTACTAATGGCTCTCAGAAAGCAGATGACCACTGTAACACTGCATTGAGTGAGTTAGTTGAATCTGTGTTGGTGTCTTACCGTTGTTTTTGTCTGATCGGTGAGGGTGGCTGTTGACAGGGCTGGGCTCTCCATGTGTGGCCCAACGAGTGTGTGCGATACCAAAGTGTGTGTCCAGCTGGGCATCAAGATCGATGGATTTACACTCTAATGATACAAACAGGGAAGATTCTGAGAAAAGCAATCTTTAAAGAAATAAATGACACAAATAATGTGAGAGGGAAGGAGAAAAGAACGGAAGTGGAGAATAGGAAAGGAAAAGAGAGGAGAAGAATAGATGAGGAGAAGAGAAGGAGAAGAAGAGAGGAGAAGAGAAGGAGAAGTGACAAGGGAAGAAAAAGAGAAGAAGAAAAGAGAAGGAGAAGAAGAGAGGAGAAGAAGAAGAGAGAAGAAGAGAAGGAGAAGCGACAGGGGAAGAAGAAGAAAAGAGGAGAAGAGAAGGAGAAGAACAGAGGAGAAGAGAAAAGTAAGAGAAAAGAGGAGGAGAAGAGAGGAAAAGAGAAGAAAAGGAGGAGAGGAGAGGAAAAGAGAAGAGAAGGAGGAGAAGAGAGGAATAGAGATTTATGATTAAGTGAACATACTGCTGATCTCTTCATCAAGTGCTTTTACTTTTCCTGTCTGTTTAAACAGGGTGATGTTTGCTTGATGATCTTTCCCTGGGCCATCAACTGCAACACCTGCCCAAAAAACAGTTTTCATGAAAGCACGTCATCAAACACATGAAAAGATGTATCACATAGCTAAAGGTATGTGAACACCACACCCATACACCTAATGAACGTTTCAAACACCTACACCACAGCTGTTTGTTTTCTTCTGTATAACTGGTAACTGTATGTTGGAACATAGCTGCAGGGAGTCGCTCCCATTCAAATATAACAGCATCAGCGTGATTTTGGGTTGGTGTTATTCCAATCCTTCCCTAAGGTGTTCAATAGGTTTCATATCTTGGCTTTTGTTCTTAGCAAGTTCTTTCACATTTGACTTTAATAAACAGTCTTTGCTTTGTTCACAGGTTTATTGTAATGATTGAACTAAGAATGGCCCTCCCAAACGGCCTATAGATTTGTTGGAAAGGCACAATTCTTTAGCTTTAAGATTTGGTCTCTCCTGGAATTACTGAATTAACTTTGAATTGATGATAACTGAACTAATTGAATTAAAGATGATTTCTTGAATTGACTTGATCCATATGCAAAACTCTCAGAATAAACAGGAATTGAAAAAAGTTAGCAAAGGATGCTTAAAAACGTAATTAACGTCACAGTAATCTCTTTCACACAAGTATTAACTTATTTCTGCCAAAATACAAGAAATGAGGTCACTGTTTCCATCTCTGGTCGTGTCTGTTACCTACGGAATACACTGACATTAATCTCACAGAGGTGGGAGTGGTGGGTTTACCTGCAGAGTCATAACCCCTGTACTCCAGCCTTTGAAGTCCCTTTACGAGGGTCTGAAAGATTTCTTTCCTCGTTCGTGGCACTCTGTAATTCAGGTAAGCAAAAATTCCTGCCGGACACAAGGTTTGGAGAGAACGTTTAGAGAAGTTAAAAATACTTTAAATTATACAATACTGTTGTATGAAAACAAATGACAACCGTAAAAGATGTTAATATAACAGCCATCACAAAAATAAACGTATAAAATAAGATAGAAGATAAAATTATCAATTTAAGTTTTTTTTTAATTTGTAGTTATGTTAATTTAGTAGGTAAATTTAATTTGTAGTTAATTAAAAGATGCTAACATCTATAGTACAGCAGTCATATACAGATACATTGATATCTTTAATCCAGTAAGTATGATTGTGGGCAGACATTAGATACAGTGTAAACATTATACTATAAGCGCACAGATAAGTGTACAGATAAGCGCACAGATACGTGTTCAAATTGCATGCGGGTTAAAACAAACTAGCAGGTGAAAAGTTGCATTTGACACATTTGGGATCAGCCACGTCGCCGACTAAAAGTGGCAGATCAAGACTGTATACTGGACGTGTCTCAAAACGTAGCGTTCTACTTACCTATACCTACTTTTTAGGCATCATATGTGTATTATTATCACACCGAAACCTGCTAAGCTGGTTACCTGAAGAGCGTATTCAGAGATAGTAAGGGCTTTTGAACTTTCGCAAACGTCTGTAGTGTGCCAAAATGATGTCTAGGTAGGCAGCGCACTAGGTTTTGAGACACTCTCCCACTCTCGTTACAAACCGGATCTGTCAATGGAGCTGTCACAACTCCAGATAGTGGTGACAGAAATCACAGTTTTACATTTATAAGATTGTCCTATAGTCACATTCACATATAAACATCAATATTTTAAGCAGCAGCCAATAACAACGTGAGAAACTTAAGCGAACTTATAGAAGGCGTAGATCTTACAGCACACTATCTTATAGATCCTATACAGGTAGATCTTATACACACTGTTCCTATACAATATATATACAATTAGAAACGGGTAAACGTACCGCACATCGTTCAAGTATCTTCTCTCAAGCAGAAGGTTGTTCGGAGGGTCTGATGGTGTGAAGTGAAGCAGCGCAACTCGCAATATGATCCAAAGACTTGGAAGAGAAATTACAAACAGCCGCCTTATAACTTAGACTCCGCTCCACCTCTGGTTACCAAGGTTGCATTAGCCCCGCCCTCTGCTGAATGATTGACATGAGTGTGGGTCAGCCAGTTTGATACTAAGAATTCTGACTGATGTTTTTTGGGAACCTGTTTATCAACTTATGTAATTACAAACTTGTGACTACATATGTACGTGTAACAAAGTGTGTGTCTCCACAGGTAGCTTGTTTCTACAAATTACGCATGTAATGGTAAAATGATAAATTAACTATTTGTTAACTCTGAGCAACTTTAAAGTATGTGAATGTTAGAGGATTTAAAGCCCAGTTTCTTTTTCTACTTCCTGCTCTCACGACACACGTAAGCATGTTTACACGCCTCACACGTTTATGCAAATAAGGCCAAACCCCATACTTGTAACGTTTGTCAATAACGCATATTATAATTATTACAAATTAGCCCTGAAACGTTGGCATTTTTAGAAAGAAAACAAAAAAATTGCTGGATGACACATTTTTTACTCCTGTTTTTATTTCTAATAATAGGTTTAGTTTTGAAAACTCACAAACAACACTTTAAGTTTTGGCTACAAAAGCTGCTTTTGAACATCATATACATATATTTCCCATGAAATAAGACACAGTTTACTGATTTTGTGACCTTACATGGGATAAGTAAATGTACAGTGCCCTCCAGAAATACTGTGACATCTTTTATGATTTCAAAACAAATATAAGGCAAAAGTCATATTATTCACAATGTCATATTTTTAGACATTTTTCATTGTCATCTTAATCTTGGCTTGTGTGTGTTCTCTTATGTGTGGTTTGTTATGCAATATTAATCTTTTAATCATAAAAGAATATAAAGGATTTAGCCAACAACAAAAAAATAAAAACAGGTTCTACAACAACATTTAAGGAAAAAACATTTAACTCAGTTCAATTCTGAACTGTTCAATTGTCATCTTATTTACCAAGCAGTACGGTGCAAATATGATACTGACTGATATAAAGCTACTGAAATACTTTCATTGCAACTTCCTTTTGTGACAATCATTATGTGCGATGGGGTTTTCTTCAAACATTGCTTTTAATGTGAACCAGGAAGATACCCGGTGCGAAAATGCTAAAATTTGAGAAACTTGTCCATCATGTTTTATATTTGCTGTACTAATAATAGCTCTAACATTTGTAAAACTGAGGTAGTGTCAATATACTGAACTGCATCTACTTTCAATACACTGAAGCTGAATGATTGATTTTAGACATTAGGGTTGTGTTGCTGGGTCCTACCAATCGCTTTGTAAGTCAGTATTACGGTTTACACTTTTTACACTAGTCCTGCTTGTCTTGACATCTGTGTTGCGTTAAGCCGAACAGGAGATGGACCCTGTGTGGTCCCTCTGTAGGGGGCTATTGTGAAGATTTGTGGAACCCAAATTTCACCCCACCATCATACTGCCTAGCTATCCGTATGTCATCTTACTCCTTTTTAATTACATAGAGAAAATGACAGATGTCTTCAAATAAAAATAAGAGAGAAGTATTGAATTCCTCCATTTTACAGTTTACAAAATGTTGTATGCATGGTTGAAACAGGGCAGATTAATACACTACCTAGACAAAAGTATGTAGACAGCACTTCTAACTAACCCGCTGAATTGGGTCAGTTAATTCCAATGGAAAAAACTGTAATGCTGTATGAATTTCTAAATAATCGTGTGCTTCCTGTATTGAGGCAACAGTACATAAAGGAAAAAGAGTAAATAGGGTTGGGTGGCAGTGGACCAAAGTGACTGTAATACTGTAATACAACACACCAAAAACTTCAACCCAGCCTACTACATGAGAGCCTAAACGACTTATTAATATTATATATAGAAACATAATAACAAAACATTTTGTACACTGTTTTAGGAGTCCCATGTGGCATGAATTAGAGTAAATACCGTCAGGGCTGTCCAGTGTTATGAGTGGGCTTTCAGTGACCATTGGAAGGGTGGTATGGAAGTCACACCCTCAATAATTCCTTTACAGAGCCAAAGTGCAGCTTTGTTGCGATTTCTTGTCTGTTTGAATGCCCAGCTCACTGCTGTACGTTTATTTCAAGTCTCACCTTAAACACTTGTTTACTAGCTTATTGACATCAGTTCAGTTGATGGCAGTATCAGAAAATAATCAGAAAATAGTGAAGCAATCGGATTTAAACTGTTCATATTAACATTAATTAACAAACCATGTCTAACAGATCAATTGTATAATTTTTATAATTTAATATATATTTAATATGTATTGTACTGTTTGTCTTGCTGTTTTATCAAGCCTGTAATAAAAAGACTGACTTTCATCACATTTAGCTGTTGGCAGTGACTTTTATACAACATGATATCTTGGAAAACTTAAATAGCAAACTTAGTTATTAAGCATTCTTGCCTCAGTACACACAGCAGAAACAATCACAGTTTAGGTTGCGTGATTTGATATTCAATCCCTATTAAAAGTTACAATGCCGTGTTTTGGATCTGAAACCATGTAACTATGTCTCTGCATCATGACAGATTAGATCTTGCAAATTCTGCATTTGTTGTTTTCTACAGGTGCAGATATTAACTCTTTGCTATCATATACTTGATGCAAAAATTGCTCAAATTGTGTTTTTACTTGGTCCAAACTGAAGTTTCAATACAGAAACCCCAATATTTCAAAACATATAAAGATTTCTGAGAGGATATTATATTTTTTTTGTTTACATAAAAGTGCAAACCAGCTGTTGTATTACGTATTATCACACGTTTATCTTTAATGTTTCCATTTATGATTCCATAAATGACCTGACAAACAGCAGCTATTTTGTAAGTGAAAAAAATTCCTGCAAAATAAAACAATTTCGAAAATCCATTATCCATGACTATACCAAAAATCCAAAGAGTGCAACACCTATTTTTTACACTTTAACACTTATAAAAATAAGTGTTATAATTTACAAACAAAATAATGCATGTGTAACACCAACATTTCTTTCTTAAGATATTGCCTGACTTTCTTTTTACTTGATTTATAATTAATTCCATACAGAGCAATATTTCAATTCACAAATTTTCCAGGGCCACAGATTTACACAGGGCCACAGATTTAATAGTTCACTGGTCAAAAACTTAGATTTAGAAAAACGATGACTTCTACAGTGCAAATGATTTGAAGATCTTTGGTACTGGACCACTGGGCTCAGGTCTGACTGTTCAAAACTTCTGCCATGTGACACTGGAATTCACCTAAAGTGACTGAACCTGATATACACAAAATCTGCTCATTAATACATATTATAATCTCACCTTTAGGCTGCAAGTCACCATTAATTATAATCACATCAAGTTCTCATTAAAACTCATGACTATTAGTTCCATTTTTCTCAGTTCATTATCAGGGTGTGCATTCATTCATGAAAAATGCTAATGCAGCCAAAACGTTTTAAATATGTAACCAGCCAGGCATAAATAACACAGCAAAGGTAAATAAAAAAGCCCTTTAACGAAAACTACTTCCTTCTATAAAAGACTATTTGAAAGACACTTAGCAGGAAACAGAGCTCATAAAGTAACAAAACCAGCATTAACAACAAATTAATTAAATAACAACCATCACTAAAAAAAAAATCTTAAGGATATGATCTTAATTATGATTTGATCTGTTTTATGAATAGCAATACACTCCCTACACACAAACTTTACACAAACACGACAGAACCGTGTGTAAGTCAATAACTGCACGTCTACAGACTGTGATGTCATTACTCAATCACATACAACACAGCAACACAATCTGGGTGGACCGCCAGCACGAATATTACATCCAGACATCCCAGCGGGACCGGCAAGCTTAGGAAATGACCTACGGTGTGTCAGCGAGTGGCTCTGGAAGAAGTTGTGTGTGTGAGAGAGGGGTGGTGGACTTCCAGGAAAGCATATTTACCATGACAGCATCAGATGTAAGGAGATTACCAACAAAAGATGCAGCTAATGTTAAATGTTAGTTGTGCAACTAACATTTCTGACGTTCGAATAAAGGATCTACTTTGAAACATAAAGGAATGTGCATTATGTTTTAGTTTCGTTTCTAATGTTGGACAACGAAATGTTAAGAACAAGATTGGTTTTCTTTAAAATGCACCCAGTTACCCAATTAAAACTGTATTTGCATGATGGTACAGTATGTGTGCGATGTTGCCATACAAGAAAAACAAGTTTGAGAAATTCCTGCCTCCTTGTGGCACAGAAGCACATTACACGGGTACGAGGAAATAATGAGCCATTGGGAGGCAAAGTGTTCTAGGCCACAGGATAAAAAAATAGACGCATTTACATATTTCCTGGGTACAGATTTAACACACAATTTAGTTTAAAATGGTGCCTCTTATGTAGATATACTACATGGAATTCACGGAATAAACAAAACTCAAGAGCCACGTGACATTATTTACATTTATTTATTGATGTATTAACAGTTTCAACAAGATCAAACTTAATACATCTGACCTTTTGAAAAATCTAAACGAAATTGAAACATTAAACTTGTAACAAAAAACATCCTTTGTGGAGAGCTGCTACAATAAATAAAATTTCAGTCAAAAAGTTTTTAGCCTTCAGTCAATTTAGTGCCCTCATCATTTGTTACACCATCCTTGTCACAATCGCATCAAAATGATGCCTCAGTCATAGTTCATAATACACAACAGCAAAGACTTAAAGAATTAAGTTATCACTGAACCTGCCGTGTATATGTTAAACAGAAAAATTACACTATCATTAATAATGACAATTATGACAACTGTTCTACAGAGACAAAAAAATTCACATTTTTTATGTATGACAACACATAAAATCTTAAAATAAAATCTTACAAAAACATAAAAACACTACGTATTTGATCAGTCAGTGTTAGCATGAAAATCCAATACGGAATCTCACATTCTAACTTAAAGGGGTGTTTCGCAACGGAATGGAATTTCTCTGATCATTTAATCCTCCTCATGTCATTCCAAACATGTGACTTTCTTCCGTTACAACAGAAATCTGAAGAATGGAGAACATTTATGCTGCTTCTTTATTTAGAAACATAAATAAAACTGAATTCTGACTAACAGAATTCACGGAAGAAAAAACAGTAACCGAGTTTGGAAAGGCATGAGGATAAACTGTTCAGAGAATTTTTATTTTTAGAGAAACTGTCCCTTTAAAAGTAACGCCTTATCAGATAAATAAAGTCAAAGCAAAGAAGATCACAACACACAAATGGCACCAACATAAGTGATCATTTGCACGAAACATTTACACTAGACGCTAGCAAAGTGGTTCGGTAAGTAATGTGGGCATTATGTCTTGCAACAGGGAAAAGCTATTAGCACTGCAGTGACCAAACGGCTAGACAGTACAGAGGAATGAGAGAGGGTAGACCAGCTACAGGTTCACGATGTGTACGATCTGAGGAGGTTACAGGAAGTGATTCTCAGAACCCTGAGGGTGTCAGCACGTTCATGTCGCGGTGTTTGAGTTTGTGAGGTCGGGTCACCGGTCTCTTCCCCTCCATGGTTGGGATCTCCATCTTGGGGGGAGGTTTAAAGCCAGCAGGATCCTCGGCCAAGCGGGTGGCCTGGGCCTTCATCACTTCCATTGGTGTTGGTTTTTGAGCACCCTTGTAAGGCTGCAGAGCAAAGCCCCCTGCGGAACACACAGAAATGACTTTCTGTCTGAGTGTGTTAGCGCTGTAGCACTTTGAGAAGATAGGGGGCACTGTAACATTTGATGGTAACTTCAAACATCTAAAGCTTTTTTGAAGAGACATTTGAAGAGCTCTGCAGAGCTTTATATAGTTTCATTGCACTTGACCTTGTCCCTGTCAACAGCTCTGGAACAGGTTTGGTCTCTGCAGTGGTTAATAAATATATATAAATGGCTGTGGATGAACATGAGGAGCTGGGATGGTCTAAACGATGAATTAAAATGAAACAGTTGACTTTTAACTGTTGTTAATCCTTCTACCAATTAATATATAATTTATAATCTTAACTGAAGCCCGTTTACAGATGCCAAGCAATCTGACACAATAATACAGAATTAAGCTTTACTGAGGCTTTGTTAGAGAACTATGTGCCTATTTCTGCAGCAATATGGGTCTCCTTCCTCATACGGTAGCATCAATATTTTAGTGTTTCAGGTTATGAGCAGAAAAAAACAATCTGCTGTTAACTGCATATACACACGGCAATTTTAGGAAGGGTGAGAGCAATGTGCTTGACTATGATTTAACCATGCGTCTTAAACAAAACCTACTATTACTGCGAGTGTAAGAGTTGTAACATCAACTGCTTATTGTATGATTCAATGTTACATACACTATAAAATCGACTATTTAGACAGAACTGCGAGACAGTTGATACTTAATGAGAATATGAAGGAAGGATCCTCTGCATATAACAAACACACTGTGGTTTACCTGTCGTGGATGGATCTGTACCTGGGTCAGTGATGGACTTGCTGACTTGAGGTCGAGGTCCAAAAATGCTCCAGCGGTCTACAGCTCCCTCACCCGAGACCAGATCCGCACTGGAGCTGGAACTAGTGCTCATCTCGGAGCCTGTGAGTGACGCGGTGGAGCCCTGACTGTTAAACCAGCCCCTGCCAAACACACACACACACATTACATCTCATCTTCAAGCCACACAAATGTCACAGTCAAGCTAATGGATAACATCATTACCGGCGTTTCTGTTTGGGTGATGACTGTGGGGTCCCGGTTGGTGTTGACTGGCCAGAAGACGGCTGTTTCTCTTCCTTGGCATCCACACTTTGCATTTGAAGTTTCTACAATATCAGCAAATGCACAATTTATGTTTCTTCTTTAACAAGTATGACTTCACTGCTCTATTTAAAATCTAATCTTGAAGACTGTCTGCACATTTAAATGGAAATTTATGGTAGCCACAGTCAAATCCTGAGTGACACAACTAAGATGGCAGTACTATGTGAAGAACTCTGTGCGGGTAGCGTTTGGGACTGTGGTGGAAAATCTATTGGCATTTCAGTGTGATGTTGTGCCTACATGCATGGACTCTGCCAGACGATGGTAGCGGGTCTCCTCAGCATTCAGGCCTTTGTGTGGAGTGTAGCCTGTATCAGTCAATCCAGCCTGCTTCTCAAACTTCTGCATGCTCTCCTGGGTCTGTTCTGCAATATAACACAGCAGGTCCAATTACGATAACTATATACAACAGAACCAGCAGTTTACACTGTCAAATATGGTCCAGAAGCTTCATGTAACTCAAAGTTCTTACTGATGATGAGGGAGTTCATGACAGATGAGGCTTTAGCTTTCACTACAGGCAGGGGAGGTTTAGTGGACTCTAAGGTTCCGCTTTGTTTTGCTCCTCCATCTGACTCGTCCTCCTAAACAAATACAGAAGATACCAGAAGAACTGTCAGGATTCACCAACAAAAATCACAACACTTGGCAGTGACTCGGTTGAACGGTACCTAACTGAGACAGGTCAGGTTAAAAGCGCAACAGTTTACTGTGACTTTGGCTGTTTCTAAAACCAAGCAAAGACCGCCAGGTTAAAAAGTTTTAAACATTTAAATTAAACACAGGAAAATCAGGACAACCAATGAAAAACACCTCAGCAAGTCGTGCAAACTTCCTCTCAGGAATAACAGGTCGCTTCCATAGGTTGCTAATATTAATATCAGCTGGAGGCGGAGAAATAGGTCGCTCCAGGTTATCGTCATAGCTAAGAGCTCGGCGGGTCATCCCGACGGGGATAGACATGCCTCCGAGGAGACCATCAGAAACACCTGAACCTGCTTCCAAAGCTGAGGAGAAAGAGCACAGCACTGTGTCAACAACATCTGCAGTAACAAACCACTGTTAAAACCATCAAACCATCAAAGAGATACACACTACTGCATTTCAAAGAAGAAACTACTATTCCTTTAAAAATGTAAAAGAAACCTTTACCTGGAAGATCTCCAGGTCTGGAAACCATGTTTACAGATTGAAGTGTTTGTTCCACCAAAATATGAAGGGTTGGGTAAACCCAATATGATGAGAGACTGGACCAAATCTATGGGAAAAATGACACATAAATCAAGAAATATTTGAGAGTAAGGCCATAAAAATCATCCAACAGTCTCAGATTAATCAATAAATAGACACATTTCTGCAATAATCTGGTACATGTTTAACTGACCCTATGCATTGAGTCAATGATCACAAACATCATTAACAATGACTAGGTTAAGCACTTCCATATTGTGTACATAACATAGCCATACTATTCACTGTTGCTATTTACGAAGTAACATTGCCTTAAATAATTAGTTCACTCAAAAATAAACATTGTTTTCTTTTACTCACCCTCATGTCATTTAAAACCAGTCATTTTTTTCTTGTGCAGAAAAGAGACATAAAGAGATCATTTAATATATATCTATTTCTAAGTCATCCTGGTTTCGGATGACATGGGGGTGAGTAAACAATGACAAGACTTTCTTTTTTAAGTAAACAAATCCTTTAATAAGTCTGACACATCTAAAAATTAGTTTGTTAATGCAGCGTTACAGTTACACTGTCATTTGCCTGCACAGACAGTTCACAACACATTTCATAGATTAAACACTGCCTGGTGGCCCCGGCTACAATTAGTTGTACAAGGCTTGTCTCTTAACTTCCTGCTGATGCTCAGAGCGTTACTATAGCAACCGATGTTGCCTACACTGTCTTCACAAACAGATCAGATTTCCCTGCCTACCAAATGACAGCACAAACAAGCATGCCCAAAGATCAGGTTTGACATCGGATGCGAGTGTGAATAAAGCTTTATGAACCAGTTTCACATCACTTACCGGTGAAGAGGAGTTGTTGCACCACTGCTAGTGCACAGGTTGAGCTTGCAGACTCTCACAAACTGAAGTCTGCACACAAAGCATTGTGGGATGCTGGAGAGAGCACAGCCAGTACGAAACAGAAACAGATAGCTGGGGAGGAACCAAAAGGGCCATCAAAAACAAATATTATATTATTATCAGAATGCTACAACCAAAATATTAACTATAATGCTATAACTGATAAATGTCAGACTCTTCTCCAACATAACACTAATAACCATTGAAGGTTAAAACACTATTACTATGTCTATATAATCAAGCCTTTCTGTTACAATACAAAATTAAAAAACAAGATGACAAAACAACAGTCACTTAAAGTAACAACAGCTGCTGATGAAGCATTTCTGTGTTTACAATACAACCCAGATTGTCACACAAACTACAAACACACTATGTATGTCTCAACACAACACTTACTGGGTGATCTGGTTTAGAGAATTAACACACGCTGGAAATGTAGCATCTAATGTTATGTAATGCTGTCCACTTAAAACGCCAACACACTACAGTCTGCTAACATTACCGCTTAAATTTATTATCAAACATTAAAATTTACTTTTGAAAATAGAAAAGCAACGATGAATCTTCAAATACCAGCTCAAACTGAACGCAATTTATGTTAAATGATATGTAAATGAGCAGCCTATCCGTTCAATCCAGTTTGGGCGACCTGAAACCGGTTTGGGGATGCGCTCGCTAGCCCACAAAACAATCGCTTTTACCTGCCGCAGTGTTCCCGCGATTTCTCTACAGCAGCTAACAGTCCAGCAGAGGTATAAAGGACGGGTGTAACACAATGGTTAAATTACACATCACAGATGCTTGAGAACTGTTAAGCTGTGTTTCTGCCATAACTTCCTCTCCCTTGGGTCTATGACAATAATACCAGCAGTCACATACACACAGCTGGGGCGCAAGTCTCGCGATACTTCAGTCTTATTATGACCAGCTGCTGTAGTACTTAAACTGGCCGCAAGGGGCAGACAGGCCTACATGTACATTAATCCATTATACAAATGTTTACATGTTTTGTCATGATTTACAGGTCTTATTAAATTATTATTGGAATAGATTAATATAACAATAAACACAAGAGGAAATGCAACATCCACATAAAACACACATTTATTTAAAAAAGAAGGGAAAAATACAAGGTTGAAAATGTACAAACAACATATTTTTTTTTACTCGTATAGTGTAATATAGTTTTCTCTCTGATCATGACATTCATAATAATAATAATATTAACTTTAAGAACTTTATATGCATGAATACAAAACAATTTATAAAGTCACATGCAACCTTACTAATTAGTCTTTTAACAGTAAGATTATCTAAAAATACTAAAACACCAAATTAATGCAGAGAAACAAGACTTTTGGGCATGTACAAACCGTCTAATGAAGATAGCAAGGTAATTCCACAATTTGCGTCATAAATCATAATATCAGAATAATATGAGGGTCAGATTTTTCATTCTCCTGTCTGTTATTGAACCAAGATTATTTCTAACTAGGAAATATCATATCTATTTATTAATCCTCTACTACAGTAGTTTTTAAAGTCGATATTTTTGCTTGATTTGTTAAACTGTATAAAAAGAGTCAGAGAACAATGGTCGTATTAACATTATCTTTATAATTTTGCCATGGCAGTCAGTAGATGGCAGTGAATTATCACAGTGTAAAACAAATATTTTGTCCTTTCTCATACTCCAGATTTATCCATTAGCCGTTCTGTTTCTGTAAATAACAATCCTTTAACTGAACCAGGTGGGAGTTACTGTTGAAACATCACACTGAAATATTATTTAGACATAATGTCTCAGATATGTATTATGAACGAACTGTGGAGGACAGTTAAAAAGAGAGTCATCTTTTTAGTATGGGGTGCCCTAGTCCATGTATGATTGTATAGCTGATCAAATTTGAGTATTAGGAAGCATAGTGTATTAATTCTTTATCAGAGTAGCTGCCCTAAGATGCAAATTTACTACAACTTGGGTGTTTAAAAAGAGTGCCAGACCAGTTATACACGGCTTAGGAAACACAGTAAGATGTTTATCTGTGATTATTGTGCATTGCTTTACCCTTGGACAGTTATCCTCCAAACTATATTATAATGTGGATTCTTAATGAGAACTTAATTAGTTTCTTAATTAGAATCTCATCATTGACATTCATTGTAACTCTACAATATGGTGTGGTATCAACACGGCACCATCTATAGGGTCATTTAGAAATACATTGATACTGTATATGCATAAAAACCTGAAGTGCAAGATTCCACAATAATTCACGTTAATCTACGTGATGTTTGCCTGTCCTGTTCAGCTTCACCGAAAAAGACTTCAGCAGATGTCGATTACTTCTCGGCAATGGCGGGCAGCATGCATGCACGAATGCGGGCCTCCTTCCATGCGCTGCGGCACTCTGCGATCCAGTGGGACACTATGGTCTGTTTGTCCACGCAGCGACTGCTCTTCCCCCTCCAGCTAGCAGGGGTGCCGTCCAGCTTGTTGGAAACACCGCCGCGGGCTACGCTGCTGTCATCCAGCTTCTTTCTGTTAAGCGGTGACCTCTGCAGGACTGTTGCTGAAGTGACCGTCTCGGCCAGGCAGAGCTCCGGGCAGCTGCTCTTGCGTTGGGTGTCATGTGCGGAGGTAAAGCCGGGGAAGGTGTCGCTGCGCGGCCTGCGTGGGGGGATGCTGCCTCTTCTGGTGGAGGAAGCTGAAGCACCTCTGTGGCTGTAGAGATACTCCAGTGGATCAGTAGGACCTGCATTGTCTTCTACTGGATCCTTGGACTGCGGTGGTTCTGACGGAGCACATCTGGTGATTTCTGTCTCTTTCTGGGTTTGTTGACCTGTGCAGTCTCTACTCGTGGAGGCGTGAGGCTGTGGAGGCTGAGCGTGTTGGCGAAGGCGATGCAGTCGTAGGCAGGGCTTTGGGGAATCCAAAGGGCCGATGGAAAGGATGTCATAATCGGGCTCATGCAGAGGGAAGGTGGGCCGGGCCAGATGACAGATGGAGAGGAAGTAGTCCTGTGTGGTCGTGTGCTGACTGTTGGTCTGGTTCAGGTCTTGCACCAGTTCCTCATAGCCCTCCCTGATGGTGGGAAGGCCTCGTTTAGCCAGTAATCTGGACCTGGGACGCATGACTGTCAACGTAGAGATAGTGGATCATTATATAAATGCGTGTAAAATGAATGAAAATAATCCATAGAAATAAAATGTATCAAGTGTTTTGTTTAAACAGCAATGAGATTAAATAGAGAACAGATGGAGACTTTAAACATGGACCCCAGTGATCTCATAAATGTCTCCTTATAGAGGTTCAGAAAAAAATCAATGTCACAAACGCTCAAATTTATCAAAATACAAAAGTTAACAATCTGAGATTTAATTATGAACTCAAACATTTTTCCAAGACTAAATAATGTGAGCTGTGGTATCCACATTCATTTTA
>JAZGTK010010182.1:0-16600 GCA_036877625.1 Ambastaia sidthimunki | reverse complement strand
CCATTCCATTATCGGAATGCTCGGATGAGCTTCATAATCCCATTTGTACAGACCGGGTCGCCACGGCCGCAGGGCATGATGGGAAAAATGTGCTCTTTTATTCCTCCCACTCGTATTGTTTTTGTGTGACAATTGCATGTAGGGACGAATGTGTACTTTGTATATATGTTTGGGCATGTGTGTATGTGTGGATTTATTTAACCATAAGATGGGGACCAAATTGTACTTAAAAATCTACTAGCTGTGTCTAAAAACACAACAGAAGTCTATGGAGTGTCCCCATTTAGATAGATAAGTGTGTGTGTGTGTGTGTGTGTGTGTGTGTGTGTGTGTGTGTGGTCTATCTACTTAATACACAGGAAGCAAACAGTGCACACAAATCTGAGTCACTGTGATATGACGAGCCACAGATCTGCACCAGGTTTGATTACAAAACATTAAAAATGCAAGCAGCAGATTTTCTAAATAACTCTGACATGTTACTAATGTTACTGTATACTGTGTGTGTGGTGACTCATGGTGGATTGAGGCCTTCATTCTGATTCACTCACACAGCAGTCTGCCTTCATCTCTCACCTACAGGACAAACACACACACACACACACACGTCTCCCAGCTTGCAGATATGCAGATATTCCCCTGAGCCCCGATTTTGATTTAATTCCCAAGACAGAAACTCTATAAGCATACATTTCTAAATAGGGAGACCACAACCTTCTCTGTCTCTCTCAATACAGATATACGTGTGTGTGTGTGTGCCTAGTTAAACATCCCGCTTCACTCAGAAGTATGTCAAGTTAAAATAGGTATTCATGTCATAGTTAAGTCGTGAATTTTAACACTTTCAAAGTTTTAGTGTGTCAAGCTCATACTTGACATTAATCAGTGTGAAACACTCGTCACCCACAATGTCTCTCAGTCTTCTGTCAATCACCTTTCTGATGTGCTCTTGTTGAAAAACAACACAACTCCTGATTGTGTTACACTGTTGAAACGACGTGCGAGTCTGCGGGTCACCTAAAGGAAACAAACAGCGGCAAACAAATGCCGTGTGTGAAAATATGATTAAGTTCTATTCATGAATACAATGATCTATAAGATCAGCTAAAGCGATACACAATTTACACAATGGACAGACCTTTGGGAGAGCAGAAACGGTCTTTACACACCCAAGGTGTTTACGCCGCTTAATTATTTTTGCCAGAATTGGCGCTTTCTGACCATCACCATCCTCGTATTATCCACAGAAAACCTGCAGAACTAATTTCCATGCGTTTCTCCGGGTTTTGTCCTGTTAATAGACATGAAGGAGAAGAACAGATGTTCCTCATTTCATCTGGCACCTGCCAGGCTCTCAGTAATCTCCTTGAGAACCAGAGGTGACCACACCAGCCAGGAAGAGAAGAAACAATTCATGCAGGATATACAATTCTATTTAAAGTCAACTGAACGCCTGTGGTTTCTTCTTACCATCAGTAAAGTCCAGGACTAAACCAACCAGGCCTCAGACATCTGTCCGCTTTAAATGTTAAACGTGAAAATTGAGACATATAAACACACATGCTTCTAAATAGCCAAAAAAGATACAGTAGCTCATGCAGATGAAAAAAAATCCATCAACAGCACACGGTCAGATAAACGCCAGTGTTCAGATTAAACGCCAGTGTTCAGATTAAACACTCAACAGATTGGTGGCAGGAAATTAGGGATTAGGACAGCAGATCTATTGTATCAGCCAATTACTGCCTACAGAAATCAGATTACAGAAGATTCTGGTTTTGTAATTCAAATGAAACTTGTGTCACGTTCAGTTAAAAAAAACCTGGTCTGGATCACATAACAGGCTCAGAAAAAAAATAGTTATTACCTTTATTCCTCCTACACTTTAACAAAGGGAATTTTAAAGCACTGTTTAAAAAAGGCAAACTTACACATTTTTTGTGTAAATTGCAACACAAAAGCATGAAAAAATGTTTTTGCAGTTGCATGTTTAATTCATTTACATACTCCTGCTTTGTTACAATTTCACCAAGTCATTCTGTACATGTAGTCTCTAAGTGTAAGTTAATAAAAATGGAAAGTTTAATAAATATAGAACAATTCAAAAGTTTTTGCTACAAGTAGCAACAACTGTTTAAAAATGTGTCAACTACCCATAGACTTCACAAATACAACCCTTAAGAATAGCAACTGTAACAAACACTTTTACATTATAGCATCTCTCTCTCTTTCTTTCTTCCTTTCATTCTCTCTCTCGTCTTTGCATTCAGTGCAACCCCCCCCATCAGCTCTGAACTGATCTTCTGATTATTCTCCGAGTCTAATCCTCAGAGGCCCCGGTCGACCCCTCCTGAACTTCAGACGCACTCCACTGGACACACAATTCTCAACTACTCAACCCCAAAACTGTGAAAACTTGCCTTAACAAAAGACATTGAGAATCCTCCTGAAAACCTCCACCCCCACATAAAAAAAAAAAAAAAAAAAACACAAATCACCAGTTCTTGGTCTCCCCAGCATCACCGTCACAGCTCAGAAACCAAAGGAGCGGAAAGCAGTTGCGTCGCAGGAATCTCGCTCAATATCCGCGGATTAGGGGCCCGGCCCCTCCCGGTGCTCCTCTCCTGAAGTCCCAACAGTCTCCGAGAGCCACAAGGGAAAGACAATCAAATTTACTAAAGTTTAATCCTTTATGATCTCATCGTCTTTAACTCCCCTGCCAGGTCGGCTAAACTGGCTGAAACAAGAGCGAAAAAGTGCTTCTTAAACAATCCAGTACCAACCGTACTGAATACTGAACTCTCTGAATACTGTCTCTCTTGGCAAGAGTAGCAAGATGCAAAGAGATCTCATGGCTAAGTGCATTGTTAAATCTGGCGTGACAATGGCATTTATCTGTTGCTTTGCTAAAATGACTTTAGAGGCTTCCGTAGGATGTTTCCCGTTCTTTGTGGCACGTTAACGGCAGCGATCGGTAGCGCACGAAACGCTCATTTGCATTTAGATGTGAGAGGTAATCACGATGCCATTCAAAGCACTCAGGTTGTTTTTGTTATTGTCTGTGTCACACCGCTTTTACAAAACAATAACCTAAATCATCTCACCTGGAAGTTATCCTTAGCGAAAACAAATATGTAAATCAGAAGAAGTCTAAACGAGTCACCTGTTCGCAAAGAGCTCTAAACGTCTGTATTAAAAACAATGAATTATGAGGAAGGCCTGAATTTTATGCAGTGAGGAATCTGGAAAAAAATAAACTTCATATCCTGTAATCAAAGTCTTGTACGAATCCCGAAAGGTAAACTGTGCTGATAAGGATATTGTATTCTGAAAATGCGCCCAAACAATGGCTGCCATTATTGTGAATCTATTGTGTGTTTTTTTAGCTCTCTCTGGGGAATTGTATTTAGACCGCTGGATCTTAGCGTGGCAGAGAAACCAGTCTGGATGGAGCTGTTTAACTAGTGAAGGGACAGATGAACAGACTGTGTAGGGCTTGTTTGGTAGTCCCAGAGGAATGCTGGGTAACATGGGGCTCTCCTGTGGGAGAGGCATTTCTGTGTGTGTGTGTGTGTGTGTGTGTGTGTGTGTGTGTGTGTGTGAGTGTGTGTGTGTGTGAGGCTCAAAGGGGGACGTGCCCTGGTAAAGGTTACAAGCTCTCCCTTGTTAGCCCTGCTGGGTTTTGAAGGCCTGTCTTCAGCTTGTAGAGCCAGCTGTGAAAATACAAGCCTCACCCATGTTGAGAGGAGAATTCTAGAACTATGACTGATTCTTCCACTGTTTCAGAACCATCTGTGGAAGCTCGGAACATACCACATGGAATCGAGAACACTGATGTGGATGGAACACCATTTGAAAATGCTGGCATTAATAGAAAAGACCCATCTGAACTGATTATATTGAGAGAGAAAGAATGGGTGCCAAAAGCTAACAGAATAAAACGATAAATAAAAAACAGACATCTTTCTATTGTTGTCTTAATTCTTGTCAAGCGCTTTTAAACAAACACATTAGCGGAACGTTTCCCGAATTACATTACACTTACAATCGTCATTTTGAACACACTTATCGCTTCATATACTTAAATATTCTCTACATTTGCATTTATTATGTATTTATGTGTACAACAGTTAGTTCCAGTCCTCGAATCTGATTGGATGGGAGGCTCTCATTGATGCTGACATGACATGAATAGTGGGACATTGGAATGTTTAATGTTTTGTATCAACAGGTTGTGTTTGCAGCCTCCTGCCAAAATACTATAAACGTATAAAAACACACAAACTCTGGCATGTTATCCTGAGCAAGCAGGTGTAAAGAAAAAACTTGTGTGAAGCTGTTTGTCGCCATTACACTAAATTGAAAGACGTGGAAATCCACAAAAACATTTCTATTATAATAAAAGTATGAAGAATTATTATAAGAGTAAGAATGAATTGGATTCTTCCTCCAAAGTACTACTGAAATTAAAACAATGTAAAGGAATTAAAACAACATTATGAAGTCTTATTTTGAATCCAGCAATGTTCAGTTTCTGCCAATTACCTTCTCTACGCTCTTACACAGTCTTACAATGCAGTGTGACGCTGGCTGCAAACAGCAGTTAAAGACATTCAGTTCCACCTGCAAACTCAGGAAGTGAAGGCTGAGTTAGTGTGATCTTCAGTCTTTTTGTCTTGCACAGAGCTTTGGCTATATTCAGATCTTAAGAAGCTTCCAAGATCTGAATATAGCCAAAGCTATATTCCTGTTTTATTATGGCTCTACCGCAGGCAAGAAACCAGCCTGTAATCTCTGTTCAGACACATCACCTGCATATATTGTTTACACATACTGGCCAGCTTCCTGTTTGTGAACACGGGTTTGCCTTTCTGTATCCTGCTGCTAATGAATTGTGGGATTGACCTACGGCGTAGGACATACAATCTGTTACTGGCAACTTTTTCCCAATACTTGGACCGCGCTAACGTTGCTGCCACAATACTAGGTTGTTAACAATACTAGAGACAACTACAACGCTGAGAAATTTTCTGGGTGGTTGTTAGGGTGTTCTGGGTAGTTGTCTACTGGTACAAATCATCCCACCTCCAACTGCACAAGTTATTCTAATCCCAAGAAACAGCCATGATAAGTCTATGGAAGTTTTAGCCATGTTATCAAACATCACAAGAACAAAATCATAGCAAATCTTTCTTCAATAAGCCGCACTACTTAAGATATGCCCTCAGAGTCCCAGGGTGTCCTGGACATTAAAATCATGTTGCTAAGCAGTTGCTATGGTTTTCTAGATGATTGCTAGGCTGGATGCTTACTGGTCCAAATCAAAACAGCCCATGCCCAAGATAAATTCTGATCCCTACATACGAGCAGATGCCTCTTTCAATATACATCTATCAGATCTGTTTATGGGTAACAATCATTTAAAATCACATGTAATATCACAAGTTTGAAATCACATGTAATGTCACAAGTTACACTCAAATCACAAAGTTAGTGTTTTACTGTATAGTGTAAAACTGCCTTATCAAACACACTAATATAAAGTGAGGGAGGAAAAATAACTGATACAGAAGTAAAATGGTAGCAGCCAAGACTCACAAAATCACAGAAATCTACTCATGCTAAATAAAACTCCACGACATGTATGTAAATCTGACCACAGGGATCACGAGGCACCTTGTCTCTCGCTGCCCTAGCTGATAATAAAGAGGAGGAAGCGGAGAGAGAAATTGAGGTTCCATCAGGAGAAAACTCAGCACAGTTCAGAGCTGGCCTGGAGGAGATGGAGAGGTGCCAGCCCCCTGGTGGACACAACATGGGCCTCTCTAAAGTGCTGGACCAAGAGCTTGTGAGAAAGAGGAGCAGTGGATTAGACGACAATGAAATACAACTCAATAAAGAGAGGAAGAGAAGAAGTCTACAAAGGTGTAACACCTGATGTTTTTAAATTGAAGTGGAGAGCTTTATTGGCAAATAGATCAGTGAGACTGATGCGAGTTTTAGAGACCCTCGATAACTGAAAGAAGATGAGAGACTGGAGAATTTCTCCTCAGTGATTGTCTTTCCTGTTTTTTTAAAAGCCAAGAAAAAAGTTCCCTCAAAAATGAATATTGTATTCTTTACTCACATTTAAAATTCGTATTTACTCACTCTCATACTGCTTCAAACCTTCATGCTTTTTCCCTGTGAAAAAAGGAGAAATTTTATGCTCCTCTTTTCTATACAACGATAGTTCATAGTGACTCATGTGCAATATATACAGAGTGTTATGAGGCCATTCAATAGCTTTGTGTGAGTAACAGAGCTACACTTAAGTCATAATTCACAGATAATCTGCCTTCCAACAGCTCATCATGTGAAAAAGATTTTATTTCATTCTGTTACTCACTCAAATCCATCATATGGCTTGAATATAGCATACGAGAGGTACAGACCACTTTTATAAAGCTTTCTTTGTCTTTTGTGGAGTTTGACAGGAGATTGCATGGAAAAAGAAGCAAGAAAATTACTTTACAATCCACAAAGAAATACTAGCACCACAAGGGTGAGTAAACAATGACAGAATTTTCATTCTAGGCAAAATGTTTATTTAACCATCTGAGGGGCCATAGACGGTTTCTCAAAATGATTTTTTTTTCATCATTTACTCACCCTTGTGTCATTCCAAACCTGTATGACTTTTTTCTTCTGTGGAACACAAAAGATATTCTGAGAAATGTATCTGTGGTTTTGTGTTCATACAATGGAAGTCAGTGTTGTTTGGTTACCAACGTACATCAAAATATCTTCTTTTGAGTTCCTCAGAAGCAAAATGTCATTTTGGAGTTTTGAACAGCATGAAGGTGAATAAATGATGAAATAATTTTTAGTTTTGGGTGAGTTATCCCTTTACCTCTACTTGCACTGATGAAAGCCTGTCCAGAGAACTTTATTTTATCTGCAGTGGGTAATAGCTGCTGAACGCAGACTGCCAGTCTATCTCTGCCCGGATCCACAGTCTCACTAAGCTATGGAGAACGAGAAAGAAAAGAGCGAGGGAGATGAAAGGGTGCAAGCTGGAAAGAGAGCGAGTGGGTATGAGGAAAAGAGACAGACGTGATCATTCATGGCAGACGGTTGAAGCTTCCCCCTCGGCAGAGTTTAACAGAGGACCTGGAACTCTGCAATAGGCAGTATTCCGTCCTGGCTCTTTTCTCCTTCACCCGTTTGATTCATTATTACACCACCTTGACACATTGGCAAGAGGCTGATGCCGAGTGAAACAGAGCCACACTAATGGGCAGCAGGGCCTTCTCCATTTACAGAAGACCTGCCCAGCTCCTGACACAAACAGCCCTGAATACCCAAGCATATTTAACAGCCTTTCTCCCATCATTTAAAACAACTGCATAACTGCTAAAAGCTACAATATGTAATTCTTGCTTCTTTATCGCCATTTCTGTTATAAGCATACAATTGCAGGTTCCTTATGCACGTTAAAGTCAAATGAAGCCATGCTGATATTTCCCAGAAAATCAGACCAGACAGCTCAAATTAAATCATTATTATTAACGTACTGCTCTTGGTAAAGAGATTGTGTTGAACAATGATCTGTTACACACTTGCTCAGTAACTGCTTTTTGATTATTTTCGAAAGTTACACATTGCAGCTTTCAAGCTTATGTATCATAAATAAAAAACTTCTCCACTTTCATCACGGTCGAAAATCGTGGGGATTATTAACAGAAAATGGCATCCTAAATGCATTCTATTTATATTTATTTATTATTTTATTTTTTATTTTATCCAAAACAACATTCAGATAAACTTTACGCAAGCATTTAATCACAAAACTATGATCCGTTTAGTTTCAATTTAATATATGAAGACACATATACATTAAGAACTTAATGCAGAGTCTAAATGGCTAAAGCCAGAAATAACACAGCACCAGTCACACACTGTATTATTTCAGAACTTCAGCTGAAGCCATTTTTTAAAGCTAAAACATCTAAGATGGGTTCTTCTAGAAGAACACAGAGAGCGGGGGCTGTCCATCAAAGCTGCTTCATCATGCATACCAGACTCTGCTCTAATCCTCTTCGCATCTCATTGGTTGGCCGCCCATTGAGAAGAGAAGATGAGAGGTTTGTAGGACCCCAGGCTAAAGAGCTGGCTGAAGAGAGTGCCTACAAGACCGATGGACTGAAAGGACATTGTGATGCCCGTTATACTCACCATATGTGAAAACTGATCACACTCTTTGATCTTAAAAGGTTTGAGACTACTGGTGCCACTGAGGGTGGGTGTCAAGGGCCTTCAAGCTGTCAGTGTAAAAACAAATGGCAGCCAGTGTTTAGCTGTAACTTTTGTATATATCAGAAGATATATGAAAGAAGACAAACATCATGACGGCACATGGCGCGTATCGCCACTGGCGACTGCATCACTTTCAACATCAGTGCAATGACCTGAAATATCTGTCAGACTCTGATAAGACGCCACATGGCAGCTAAAAGTCTCGCTTGGCTTGTCTATGTTATGGATGTACAGATTCTTAGCAACGTATAGCTCATAAAAAAGCCAAAACAGACAAATTAAGTTATTACAGCTAGGGCTGTGCTAAACAACTAGTATCCGGTGGGCTGTCTGAATAACTAATCAAGCAATCAAACTTATGGAAACTGTGTATGAAAAGGCTTGTTTTAGCTTCAACTAACTCTGATGTTTCCTACGGTACATTTACATTTACATACGTGTTTTTGTGTTAAAGACAGAGAATGATGTAATGGATGTAACAACGCAGAGGTCCTAAACACGGACTATTTTTAACTTGACACGTCTTAAGAACACAAAGATCGTAGCAGGATGCTCAAAAACTGAAAACCGTATGAAAAGCAAAGCAACACCAAAGACATCTCTATAGCTGTAGCAGTGGAACTTTAAATGAGTTGAATTTAAAGAACTTTCCCAGAGGTTGGAAACGCTAATTAAAGGCACAGCAGGCAGAAATATCAAAACTAGACAAACTTAGCATTAAATCACGACCCATCACTAATTAAAGCACCTGATACATTTCCGTCTACAACACGATTCTTTTAAAAAGCAAAAAGGTGAGCATATGCTCTCTTGATTACAGTACACCCCCATCTCAGAACATCTACCACAAAAAAGGCTCTCCTACGTTTTGATATTGTGTCTGGTTACATCCGAGCTATATTACATTTAGATGTGACCGTTAGATCATGCCTCTCTTCGGTTCAGTGTCACGGTCACGCACCATCATGAAAATGGACAAGTGAAAGATACCGGGTGTCTCACTTTGAGAAGTAAAAGCTGTCCGGATTATTCTCCTTTGATCTTTTCAATTCTGGGATCAGGTGGTGGGAAACTTTTAGCATCGCACATGCAGGTACATTTTTGGGCCCGTATCCATTATCGGTTATTTACATTCTGGCGAAGCTGCTATAGGTGTAACACAAAACAATGAGTGGCAGACACTTTAAAAGAATGCATCTGATTGGTCAAAAGAGAGTTCTGTTAGCACAGAGCTAGAAACAGGCCTGAACGTACAGTTCTCTGAATCTGCAAACAAAGTCAGTCTGCTTCAGAGCCTCATTGTCATTTTTCTCTGGCGTTTGAGACAGCTGAGGGTGCGGGTACGTTCTGACTAAGGGTGGAGAGGCATATTGTGAGCCAAATGAAGCACTTCCAGTACCTCGCTGTATTATATGACAGACTCAAGCAGCACAACATCATTATTGATTCTTCTCTTTCTTTCCAACTCCCTGTTCCCGCTTGCTGGAAAAATAACTTAATTACCCATCTGATGAAGCTCTCCACATATACAGGCAGACACCTCATGCGAGGCAAAACCATTTCCATGACAACCTACCTGAAAAATGCTCTGTGTTACAGGAGAGATTAAAACCATTGTCAGAGTTAAGCATTTCATCTCTCACATCCAATAGAATTAAGGCAAGAATTGTAATAAAATGGGGGGGGGTTGGACTAGAGGTATCGTGTGAGGTAAATCAACCTCTTTTCTTTTACCTCAGAAACGATGGAACACTGCCAAAAACACAGTCAATCTATTAATAAACCCAACATGATTACTTTGGATGGGATGGGGTACAATGAAAAACTAAGGTGATGTTTAGAAACTGCTGACCCAAACTCGGGTCATTTGAAATGGCCTGAGGTCCGACCAACTCCGCAGTCCAAGTCCTAAAAAAATGAACAATGTGCTGCCATAGGGCGGCCAAGAAAATGTCACATCAGAAACACTGTTTTATCAGGGCAGGAGTATTATTTAAAGCAGGACTGTGGGCGAGCGGAGTGGAGTGAGACTCTTTTCCTGCCATTGTTCAGACTGACCGTGGATTAATTCTCCCATCAGAGAAAGTCAAATGTAATTACTGCCCACTCTTTCAAAATGGAGTCGGTGGCTGATCACACACTTAGATTTCCAGCGGGTCAATTTGTCTAAACCCTTCGTAAGTGCTTGTGCTTAGCAAGCTCTTTGAATGCAGGTGCTGAGGACACTGGACTTTCTCTAACCTCCAACCGAATGGCTAGAGCAGAAATTCCCTCTCTTGAAATGTGAACATGACTTCACAAAAGGTCAGTTTCATTGACTTCAAGATTATTCTACTTGTCTCCTTGTTGTTGGAGCAACAATAGTCTGAATGTTTTTTGAACAAAAGTCATTATTATATAAAATAAAATGTGTGTTCCTGTAGCTCAACTGGCAAAGCGTCTGTGAAATGTGAACATAAAAGTTGAAAAATCTCTGTATTTTATAATATTGATATTAGTTTTAAAATGTTTTTGGGAAAAGTTATTGGGAAAAGACCACCATGCAGAAAACATCTGAGAGAATGTCAAACACACTACAACTTTAATTCCCTCAGTTACTTCTATTAATCCAAAATTTGCTAGCTAGAACAAGAATATAAAAACACAAAACACTAAAATCCAATGCAGATGAAAGAGAAACAACAGAATAAAAGTTTAAATAACTTTAAACAAAGAATCATCACATTTACATATAATTCCACAATATAACTGATATAACACCAGCCCTGCTGTTTAAAGGCTATACTGTCCCATAATACACCACATCAACCTCTCAAGAAATAACCAAATATTCTGTTACTCCTAATTGCCAGTTTGCATCGAAATATCTTCAATTGTAATTTATCTGCAATTATTTACTCATCAGCGGACACTTCAGAAACACAACACGTATTGTTTAATCAGTATGTGCTTCAGCCCTACAAAGAGCAATTAAGTCCACCTTCTCAGAGAAGATTGCTTATTATATTCCGATATATTTCAATAGTGCTCCTCAAATAAATTGAGGGATAAAGGCTGTACTGTATGCGTCACACAAAAAGAGAACTTCCTTCTGAGCTTGCAAAAAACACTCATGGCCGTAACTCCAACTTTTCTTCAGAAGACTGAGTGAACATGAAAGAATAGAAGACAAATGGAGATAAGGAAGGCACAGTGTTCCACTAAATGTAGTGATTGAGGCCGGTTTCAGAGCACTGTCAGATAATAGGATCAGATTGCAGAGCCGTGTAAGGTGCTTGCAATTTTCTCCTCCCCCCTTCCCTCAGGACCGCATACAGAGGTTCCCTACAATTACTTTAAAACAGCCTCTGATGAGGGAAAAAAGCAACATTTAGATTCATTAACATCGCCACCGTCCTCCTTTCCTCCAATTATGGGATGTCGCCGCAGACCGGAGGAGAAGGGGAGCGAGAGAATGAAAAATAAAAATAAATCACAATTACAAGTCAATGTCTGAATAATGGCATTAATCACCTGAGTTGAATAGAGAACTCTGGAAAAAATTAAGAAATACAGCTTTATTTTGTTGTAAAAGATTTCCATGGATAATTTAGACCGGGATTACAGGTCACAATGGGAGAGAGACTGACTTTTTACAAAGAAAATGGATGGCTTTAGGCCTGCAGTGACATTCCAAGCTAGCACACAAAAAGAAAAGCCATTTTTGGATGATGTGGTTCAGAGCTAAAGTCATTCTCGGATACGATATTTATCTTTAACACAACACGTGTCAAAGTGACCAAACTCCTACATATTTCCACCGGGATATTAGATACAATGACAGGCCATTCAGCATCAGCTGTGTGGGAAGTGGTCATTAAAGTTGAGGTCAGAAGATGAGAACCAGAACAAAAGCAGCTCGTAACACGTCGTGGCGTTTCCTGGCAGCTACATCCAAGCATTAAAATCAATTGGATAACACAAATTCAACAAGAAAGACTTGGTATCACCTAAGAAACTGTGCTCTGGTTTGCGAAATGTCTTTGAGTACAATCTAGCACAAATATGGACAAAATGCAAAGGCTACTACAATTTGGGGTACTAAAATTTCCAGTCAATCGAGGTAAACCAAAGATTATAGAATTAACAAGATGCCACAGTTTTATAACAATAAATGGGGAAAACTGCAACACTCAATATGGCCGCTCTAATGAAGGAAGTCTTCTAGTAGAAAGAGCAAATCGTCAAATCGCTAAACATTAAAAGTTTTCTCTGTACAGAATGTTAACATTGCGAGGGACTTCACAGCCTTTGCACATGCACAGTTCCTAAAGCAATCTGAAAAAACAAAATTAATAGTACAGCTGAGGTCAGGTTAGTCTGAAATATTGTTTTATTTTGACCTCATTCAGCTATTTTAGAAATATCTCTCTTTCCCTATTCAAGCATATAGATTTTTTTTGTTAAATAACTGAAATACCTGATGAAGAGGTTGCAAAGATGGCCGCCGAATGGAGTCTTTCTTAAAGTTACTTTGGTATTACTAATCAAAAAATGCAGCAGTGACTCAATGCGCGTCAATTGGACAGATAATATGTTCTCTCTCAGACTATTAACCAATCAGGACAGGACGTGCAGTCCTGTTTGAAAGCGAGAACACAACAAACGCATCAGTGGCCCTAAGGAAATACCTCACTGGGAGCAAAATAAATGGGTGCCTTCATTTGCAGAACCTGGAGAAATAGCACCTGCAGTAATCTGCCCTGTACCTTCGGCTAAATGATTAAGGGGAAAGAAGAATGGGTGCAAAATGTGCTGTTGCTGGGTAGGAACAGTCTGCAAGGGTATTCACCTGGGAACATTTCATTGATGATAAACATGTGGCCGAGTTCAATATTATAAAGTCTTCATGCCCTGCGTACACGCTAAATAAAATGAGTTGTGGTACCAAAAAAAGCAGAGTTGCACAGGTGCTTGGGTTGTTTGCCAGGATACATGCTTTTCCTTGCATTTTCCTTTAGTTCCTCAACCACAACTTTAAAGTTTTGGACTCTTTGGGAATAAAAAGGGGTGCATTTATCTTGCTACTTTCTCTTTTGTGTAGATCCACAGGGACTGATAGTGAAGTTTCAATGAACAATAATCAGAGAGGAGCCGGGATACAATTTAGAACACACAACACAAAGAAACTGCGTGGGTGATGTTAAAGGGTGTTATCCAGTATGGCCATAAGCACAAGACCTTTATATTGTGAGAGCTTTAAGGGTATTATCCATCCAGACAGACAAGATAAGCAGATCGTAAGCATGCACAATTCTGAAAGAAGATTGTGAATTAACGTCTATTTGAAAATGCATGCAAATGTATGCAGATTTTCCTCCATCTCGCTCCTTTGTTTTTAAACCTTTGCTCCTCTAATACTGCAGGAAGACAACAGCATGCTGCTTAAAATTCATGAAACGTTGTTTCAACGGTTTAGCACCAGCCCTTCCAGGAAACCTTTTGCTTTCGCTTGGGCAACTTCATGCTTGCTGCCAGGATGGCTTGACATTTGTCACCCCGGTGTGGATTTTACACTCTTTCAGAGAAGATTATACTTCTGTCACTCATGTGGCGTTCTGTCATAATCGACCGCTGCAAGTTGAGTGACATCACCGACGTTGCCACGTGATCACATGACTGATGCATGACTGAGGCTGCAAGAAGTCATCTTTCAAACACTGGAGCCTTTGGTGTATCTTTAACACAGAATGAAAGGGTTCTGGTACCTCTGATCACTCAGGGATGGTCGAATAGGTCAGATCTCTAAATCCCTTTGGGCAAAAAGGGTCAAGAATGTAATTAGAGCTATTGATGACAAATGACTAGTTTCACTAGTTAAAGCAGTTGCCTTTAAGCTGACCTATACTGCAATCTTCAACCATCTTGCCTTGCCCGTCACTGCCTGCTCCAATCACTTTATCAGTTCCTCTCCTGTTTCCTGCCACCAGACTGCAGCTGTTTTACCAGCTGATGGATCCTGTGATTGACAAGTAGCCATAGAGAGAGAGAAAGAACTGGAAGAGAATGAGAGGGAGTGACTGAAGAAAAGACAAGGAAGCTGGGAGCACCAGGCCGTGGACATGAAGCCCACTCACAAGCCTCTGGCTTTTTCATTGAGTGCAGGGTGCATGAAAGCTCGTTCACGCCTACAGATATGCACCAACTCTTCCGGTCCAAACCCGGGCTAATAAGCAACCCCTCCAAAGACAACTCGGCTCTTTCTGACCCACTGAGAAAATCGATCAGCACACAGCCCTCTCACATCTGCAACAAAAAGTGATACGGTATTTATATGGAGGGAAGACGACTCGTTCATTCTCTGTTGCCTTTTGTCTCGCACCAAAAAGAGAGAGACTCTAACATATGGCCCAAACCACAAGAGTTGGGCTAAACTAAGCCAGGACAAAAAGCTGGGGCAGTCCCACACTGCTGCTCAGAGTGCACACAAAAGAGGGCACAAAAGATAAAGAGTATACCTGTGAAGGTAAATAATATACCGAAATCCTGAAGCTAAACAGATTTGTAACATCTGCAGGACACGTGGTTTCAAGGGCTCCAACAATGAGCAATTTGTGAGAGAGGACTCAACCCAGGGCTCAAGATAACCAGACTGAACCACAAGCATTAAGGAGGTGAAACAAAAGAGTGGAGGAGATAAGCGACCATAGTTATTCAAGTTATTCAGCTGTGGAGGGCTAGACCTGCACTGCACATCCAAGCCAAGACCAAACTGCCTTTTGCAATTGCATATGTTGGGTGCCCAAGAGCAAACAGTATAGAAGTTCTTAAACTTAGTCACCATTAAAACCAATTCTTAATTCTACACTATTTTTATTTTATAGAACATATAGCAGTGTTTATTATTAGTATTATTATTAGTAGTATTATGAATTTATCTATGCACATCATTGTTTTACAAATTAATTTGCAATGTGAAAATTCAAATTCATAATCTTCAATCAAAACCTGAAACTGTACTTCTCTTCTGAAACTGGAGACCTTCTCTGATGACATCAGTCTGATGCTGGGCGGAGCCAGGGCCGTTAACCACTCCCATCCACAGTTAGTCTACTACAAGCTTTAAGCCTACTTCTCTATAGCCAATCAATTCCCAGTGGACAAAAAAAAAAAAATCAAGCCCTCCATGTTCCCGTTTCAGTTTGAATTACGTCAGAACATTGAAGTTGGTTGCAACTTCAGGTTCATGCAAACTTTAAGCGTGATGAACTAATGAGCGCAGGGCCATCAACAAACTTCAAGTCTAAAATGATCTCATCCTCCCAGCATTCAACTGGCTCATACTGATCTGTTACTGGTTTTATTAATTGCTTCTGGCACCTCGGCCACAATGACTTGCTATTTTCTTACATTTTTCTATTTGCTACTTTTTAATGAGGTTGTTCAATCAAATTGAGGTCATGCTCCATTATTGCCCCATAAATTTCATTACCGCAAACCATGTTCCTTTCACTGGACGGCAATCTCACAATAGTGGTCAAGCCATCATTGGAAGTGCCAAAACAAATTGCAGAAGCAACTTTAATGTTCTACCAAACTACCAGCCAAAAAATTAGAATCACTTAACAGAAATGTTTCACGTTACCTTTTGATCTGAAGGCGTTTGTTAAAGTTTGTAGACAAAAATATAATTGTGCTTTCATATTAATGTCTGTCATTACAAAGCCAAATTTTATTGAAATAGATTAAATTAAAAATCACCAGCTGAAAAATCAGCCATTAACAGCATAATTTTAATAGTTCAAAAGTGTCGCCCCATAGTTTAATGAGTTTACAGTCATTTAACAATGTGTAATATTTACAAGGAATGAGTAAATTATACTAAACTTTAGGCTGGTAGTGTATGTGACTGCGGAGAGACTGTTGCTGACAATTTTATGCAGATTACAGACAAGCAGGATAGACTCCATGGCGACAGGAGAGATTACATCACATTACTTCCTAAATGACTGCGAGGATGTGGAAAGCATCATGTGGAGGGAGATGAGAAAGAGAGAGGGCGGGAGATTGGAGGAAGAGTATTGCGGGAGGGCGTAATCAGAGGCCGCCAGACCCCATCTGGACAGACGGCAGCTTTAGTTCCACAGACTTTAGACCGTGTCAGTCAAAAAAAAAGTTAGTCCTCCATGTCACGCTTGATCAGAGCCCTGAAATTTGCCCATTCTCCCCAGCTAATGAAACCAGCTCTTGTCCACACCCCTCCTCACATCTCCAACCCTCTCACCCTGAGAGAGAAAGACAGAGAGAGAGAGAGAGAGAGAGA
>JAZGTK010010181.1:0-16602 GCA_036877625.1 Ambastaia sidthimunki | reverse complement strand
GTGTGTGTGTGTGTGTGTGTGTGTGTGTGTGTGTGTGTGTGTGTTGTATCTAAGTGTGTGTGTGTGTGTGTGTGTGTGTTGTATCTAAGTGTGTGTGTGTACTCACGGCATGTGCTCTCCATGGGGTCTGAGTGCTGTTGTCCTGAAGCTCGGCTGACCTGCTGTGACCCTCTGACTCCTGCCTGCAGTGACACTGAGGAACCTCTACTGGAGAACACTATGAAGAAATAAAGAGTGATAAATAAACACAGCCACTGAAGACAGTGTGATCATTAGCATACACACAGCACAAGCCCGTCTCATTTCCTTTCCATTAGGATTTATTGCATCGTAACTGTATTTTTTATACTAATTCAATCTTCCTTGTAAATTCCCCATAAATTCTCATTATTTTGATGCCAAAAAAACATTTAAAACATATATTAATTGCATGGCAGACTAATAAGGGCCACATCACAGGGACCTGTAAATATTCCTGGTTGTGCCAGGATGACAGTCCTACACAGTGCTAATGAGAATCTGGAGGAAATATGGGCTTTATTGTCATCAAAATGCAAAGCACAAAAATAGAAACACAAAACAAAAATGAGACATTATGGCCTCAAACACAATATATTCACCATTTCTGGATACAATATATTCACAGTTTATTGTAAGGCGCTGCCATGGACATACATAATTAATAAATATATGCACTGGACTCTTATAATAAACACAAATATGAGAGAGGAAAGACACGTGATTTAAAGGACAAGAGCAATTACAGAATATGTAAGACTGGCTTTTAAACTGAGACACAACTGGGCTTATTAAAGCAACACACAGTCTGCTGTGTTCATCTCTGCTCAGAGACCATCTAAACATCTAAAACACGCTTGCAGGATGAGGTTTGATGAGCTTCAGAGTGAGCATTCATTTTAACCTTTCACAATCTCATAGACAAGTTCCTTTCAGTAAGTCACGCTTGGACTGATGTATTGTGTCTCGCTTGGGAGCCCCAACTGCCTTTGAGTAGAAGAAAAACGGCCAATGAACATTTGCAAGTGAGATTTGCATGCTGGACCATTCTTACCCAAACAGTTATGCAAACTGGCAGCAAACACACTATTTAGATTTTTCCTTCATAGCTTATGTCTGTGCACTCGTTTCCAACCATCATTCTCCTGGAAATCCCTCTTGCTGGTGTGAAAGCGTTTTCAGTGGTGCTAGCACATTTCTTAAAGATCATTTGCACAGTTAGATGCAGCTTTTGCACCCCAGGATGATTCAGAAATAGTGTTTCTGGGTGTACTAGTTTTCTTTTTGGCAATTTTTATTTTGTCAGACCAGTCTTTACGAACTCCCCGCTCCTCCTACTCATCGTAGGCTGTGAGGCGGCCGCTGGATGAAGGCACGGGCCCGTCTCAAGGCGGACCTACTGTGTTTTTAACGATGAGGCTCCACCCCTAATAATGCACATGTAGCCGTTTTTGTTTTCGCAAAATAAATCCAAACAGGGTGATCAGGACCCTGACTTGAAGCGTAGTGATACGTTAAACATTTAAGTAGTACCGGTCAAGATGACTCGCAGAAACCTTCTTCATTACCAGGAAACAACTGAGCTCTGAATGCTGTGACTGACCAATCAGAATCAAGTAATCCACAGATCTGTGTAATAATACACACACACCTGCTGTGAAAGTTCAGTGATCATCTTGTCTTTCATCTGAAGCTCATTTTTCAGTTCCTGCACCTCCTGCAGCAGCAGCACCACCTACAAATGAACACAAGATATGACAAAACCTGCAATATATGAAACTCAGTCAAAAACTCAGTCAAAAACTGTCCAAAAGAGACAAGAGGGTAAAGAGACAAGTCGATTAAAAAGTTAATACTAGTTTAAAGTTTAATATGGTTATAAAGTTGAGTATATAGTAAAAGATCTGATTATACAACAGCTAATTCTAATCCTCAAATCTGATTGGATGATGGGCAGTCCAGGAGTGGCCTAAGTATTATTAGCAACGTATCAACAACTGATGGTTTCACTGAAACTTGTGGCATGTGACGGGCAGAACAGAAATTGGCAGGACAGGAAGTGAGGTCACTTATCAAATCATCATCTGCCAAACAGCTTATCACTTCATTCACCCTTTGCTTCTGAATTTTACTTCCCAGTTTATCAGATGTGTGTGTCAAACAATAATGAAGTTGAAGCATCTCTTTGGGGTTTCAATGCTCACATATACTTTTGTATCTAAGTAATGTGGCAGTTAGTCAGCAAATCAGGTCTTTGAATAGCAACATTGTTTTGGATGTTTCCCATCCTTAGATGTCAGAAGTGTACGGATTCACTGTAGGAAAATGTTTTTGTTAGGAAAAAGCAGCTTTTTGTTTTAATACAAAGAATGCAAATGAAGTTGCCTGGAAAACAATGAATGAAAAATCAGATTAGCCAGGAGGTCAACCAGCAGCCCCAGAGACTGACATGAAGGTGAGACTTCTCAGGTCAGCGAAAAAAACTAACTTGGGAAAGTAATTTCGCAAAGCATCACAAAATAATTTTAAAAAGCAGGTCAGCTAAACTGGAAACAACATAAGGCTTAATATCTTCACTAAGCCAAAGAATGGCTTCAAACTTCCTAACAACCTGCTGTCTTCACAACTTCCCCAGCAGTAAAAGTGTTTTGGTAGAAATCCAAAATGCCTATCTTGAACATATGGCTGCAAACTGGAAATGGCCACAGAAGGAGCGGACATATGGGCTTATGCCATTGCTGACCACCAAAAGACCATGAACACCAACGCCAAAAACGTCCAGGTGTGCAATAGTTTCTGAAGCCCATTTGGTCTTTTCTAGTTCATAGTGATAACCTTCAAGTTTTCTGGAACACTGTAAACTATCTGTCAAAACTTCTAAAGCTCAACAGTCGTGGAAGCCAATGATGTGACAGTGGGTGCATAATTTCTCCCAAAGATTCCCACAAATTGCATTGGATAACCATAAAGTATATCATTATATTAACCTTTCTGCTGTTTAAAGACGAGATTGTGTGAACCCCAAGGGAGAGGTTGTTGTTAGGACAGCAGTCTATAATGAAGAAAGTTTATTAATTTACCAAAAACTGACACCAACTTCAAGAGGTGCCACAGGGGAAAGGTAGGCCCACACTGACCGTGCTGCATTTTGGGCATTTTGAATGACTTTCAGAGCAAAATCGATTTCAGTTGTAGCTCAGTATCTTCTTATAGTAAAGAGAAAGTCCAGCATTGTGTAACGTTACTTATAGATACTGTGCATTACTCCTATATAACACATCTAATGTAATATATGAATGTATAATATAATGATATATTTAAACTGTCCATTACATGCACAGAGTACAACTGGTTCCATAATTGAAATCTTGATATTTTTCATAAACCCTGTCAGATATAGTATAATATACAGTATATCATAATATGGTATAATGGGAGTACAGAATCTCACCTTTTCATCCAGTAAAGATTGATCAGTAGATTCTGAAGTATGAGCCTCTGAAATCTCTTCATCTGAACCATCTGCCTCCATCTTAAACAAACAGAGAAACACATACAAAATCATCAGTGTCCACCCGATTTTAAACACTGTACACCACTGCCTTTATCTACTGTATTTATTTCCTATTAATCAGTGCTTATTTTCAAAGTATTTCCATTTCCTGTAGCTCAACTGGTAGAGCATTGCGTTAGCAACGCAAAGGTTGTGGGTTCGATGTAATGTAAAAATTAAATGATTTTTATTTTCAGCTGATAGGCTGATATGTTCAGGATGTATAAAAAGCAAGTCCTGTGATTTTTATTCTCATTGCATATCCCGTTTCTCTTAGAAATACAACAGAGTGGTTGTAAAATGGGCTGTAAACCCACTTTATGTTGGTTTTAAAGTGGAAGAAAGACTAAAATCATTTGTATCTACCAACTTCATGTCAGTGCATATCTGGAGATAACTGTGCTGTAGCAGCGTGAAGCTTTAGCCATCCAAACAGACACTGCTTTAAAGAAACTCAAGCAATGAGCTTTGTGATCATGTTTAATGTATTAATATTGATCAGGCTTTTTCTCCTTTCAGCCTGGAACGTTTTAACACCCTGAACTGTTGCATTTTTATCCTGAAACCACAGAACCCAAAGCACTTATTTGAGCCTTTTTAAAAATCTGAACAGAAAGCAGAACTGTTAGAAACTTTAAAAAGTTGTATGTCCAATAATCATGATCAAAAAGCCATCAGAAGAATAACTCTTCAAATAAAATTGTGAAAATATTTTTGGAGGAACATCTCCTGTCTTGAAAAGTGTGCATGGGCACCATGATGAAAACAAATGGACCAATGGGAGTCCTTCCTTCCTCTGCTCTGATCTCTCTATCCTCTTATATCATCTCATTCATCCTTTTATCCCTCAAAAGCCTTTAAAGCCTGAAGTGTGACTGCAGGAATCGTAACGCTTCTCTGAGGAGCTCTTGAATATGTCCCTTCATTCAGAAATGATCTACAGTGAGCAAACAGAGAGCCGACATATCTCACTACACACTGTGTTTGACAGCTATTCTCAACCCGTAACCTGCCCACCACCAGAGCCGTTTCTTTTAGAGACTGCCTCAGAAATGTGAATGAGAAAATAATTGTTGGTAAAACGTAAGATCAAACAGTGTTTAAAGCACTAATTTTTTCCAAAGTAACAATGTCCTGCGGTAGCACCGGCATCCTTGCAGCTCTTTTGACCTCAATTCTTGTAAATGTGAGGAGGTCACTGTGAAATACAGATTAACAGTCACATAAGAACTGGCTGTGCCTTCACAATGCTGAATAACTGGAACAGAAATAGACGTATCGGGTCTCTTAAACGAACAGAGCAATGTTCTGATATTCAACCAATGGCTTACTTACATGTATAATTCACCCAGAAATGTTTTTTTGGTTCTTCTGAACCAAAACGAAGTCTTGTTTTGTTTTTGCTGTTAACAATGAGAGTGGACGGCTACCTTCTTAAGCTTTAAAATAAAACACAGGAAAAAAACTCTGCAGCTTGTGTGCTGACGGCATACAAATGGGTTTAATGAAAAATAAATGAAGGAATAATGCATTATTTGCTGAAAGCCTTGACCTGAAAACATAAATGGAGGTTTCGCTAAGACTTTATTGACTTTACATGTTTCTGCCATCACACTTTTAATTGCTCAAAAAACATCAACAAAAAAGCAACAAATGTTTCTCTAATAACTGAACGGCTTTACCCGTCTCACACGCAACCAATCACAACCCTTAAGAAAGACAATAGTCCTAACTGTCTTTTTATATTTGTTGTTCCTTGTGATTTTCTTTCTTGACTCTTGACTTGAACATCTTCACTGTAGTCACCAATACTGACATATCGTCCGTGAATTGGAGTAATGGTGGTGGATTCTGTTTACATTTGTTTTTTGTTTGTTTGTCTTGCGTGAAAATTCCATCTGTGGTTCTGCCGCACATAGCAGCATTCATTCAAGAGAAGCAAGTCAATATTATTTGTTCATTCAAGAAAAAGTGATGGAGGATGTGAGAACAATGAAGGAAAGACACACCTCACCCGGGGCCTCATAAATCAAACGGGCCACATTACACTGAGACAATGTGATTCTGCTGTGAAATTGAAAACCTGTTGATGTCCCGGCCAAAGTCAACACACACCGCTAGATAAATATGCAGAAAATGAAAAGTTAGACAATCAAATAAATTAAGATTACACTGCAACACACGAGGCAAGTTTTAATTAAAACTAAATTGGGAAAGTTTGTTGAAAAGATAACAACGTTTGTGATGTGGGCTGAACTGACAGAAACTGGTAATTAGGGTTCACAACAAAAAGACAAAGAAGATTGTTCGCCTTTGGTCTTTTGTGCCATTAATCTTAAGAAGATTAAAGGTCATTCACATTTTATTGTGTTCAGTAAGAAAAAAAGATAAAAATGACAAACTAGCGGTTTTCATGTGAGAAAGTAGAGATCATAACTCTGAGGTGTTTCTGAGAGCAGTCTGAGAGGCCAGACAACAGCAGGTTCTGATCAGAGCTTCCCTCATTCTCTTCACACCTGCTGTGTCCTGTTTGTGTCAGTCACATGACTGCAAAGCTGTCTCATCCAGATCCACTCCACAAGAGAGTCTAACAGTGCCACAAAATCAACCGCCTGAGAAAATGCATTAGACATTCAACTAGACATACATGGTCCAGGTTCGGCTCTGACAGATGCTGTACAATGATTGTCTCAAACGTTATATATGAGCAACAGAAACAACATTGTGTTGTAAATAACCAGATGTGAGTGTTGCGGTGTGAATGTTGGTGCGTTGATTTTTGATAACTCAGGTGTTTTGAGTGGTTGTTAGCATGCTGCTATCCAGTTGCTAAGGTGTTGTTGACTGTTGCTATGCATTGTGCTTATTGGTTGTCCTGGTTGGTTTCCAGGTGCCCTAAGTTAACAGAGCCCAGTGTTATTCTGATCAGTAGATGTGGTTTGTGTCCCTTCAAATGCAAGTTTTATTAATGGCATTTATGGGCTGTTTTTAAAATTAAACAGCAAGTTTTTGTTTAAATCACTACAAACTAATTCAAAGCACTTTATCTGTCAAGTAAATATGCTGAAAACCCTTTTGGACTGGCCATGTCAATGCCTCTCACAGTACAGATGCAGTAATAAAGCAACACACACAAAAACACACAGAGGTTATATTTGCACAGAATGTGTGTGTGTCTAACCTGAAGCAGTGTTTTCAGCTGAAGCAGCTGTGCTTTGACGGAGGAGCAGTCCTGAACCATGTGTTTCAGCATAAACTCATCCAGTGTCACGTGGTTTGACCCCGACCTCTCCAACCCCAGTTCCTGACACCCTTCAAACGGCTGCAAAATGCCACTTCTGCAGTGAGACGGAGAATAAAATCAGAGAACATCCACTAGGTCAGCCAGAGGCCTCAACCTGTGAAATAAAGCTTTAGAAAGGTCAAAAATGACGAGCTGTCCAAACAAAGGCATGTTTCCAAGAATTGCCGGAGTCTGGCACAAAAATCTGGGGCATGCTGGCACTGGACGTCTGCTGAAAATGTGTCTTTCAGAAGAATGGAGACAGAAACGTCAGGAGAGCAGTGTTCACTGGAGTGAAAGCATTAGATGCCGTATGAAAGTGGGCATTCTCTCTCTCTTGAGCGCTGATGTCTGACTAATTGAGATGTGCACATGGAAATGTAGTAAATATACCCATTTGTCTTTTCAGAAACAGAAATTGTAGAGAAAGCTGAGGGACTGAAAACTGGCAGAGGAACTAAATGGCTACATTTCAGGGATACTTATAGCAGTTGACAACTGCCTTTAAAATAACATTAATAATGATAAAAAATGTTTGCAGACGGCATGCCCACAGACTTCATCCAGTCCATCTACACAGATACTGTCCAATGAACATTGCGCACAATTTCTTTCCCAAACTGGCACCGTCTAATTTAAATTAACTGGCTTCACTCAATTTCCAGGATTTGGGGTCCAGACAAACATTATATTGGTTACAGTATAAGCAGTTACAGTATGTCCTATTTCAGATTGTAGGATTAGGTTTAGGGCAAAAAAAGGGTTTAGGCTTAGGACTGGATAAGGGTCTTGTACCATTTTTATCAACCTGTTATTTACCTCTGATTTTATGTTAAATTACTTCAGTATTCAGGGAATAGGCAGGATTTAGGTTAGGATTATGTTTCCTTGTCAGGAATGTTGTTCCAGGACCAATATAAGATGCTGATCCAAGAAAATCTTATTGTGGAAAATCACCTCAACCGTCACAAAAAGAACAAAGTACAAAGTGCTAACCTAACATCAACATCTAAACGTGGTGACAACAGTGTGATAAACACTAACAATATATCTGCAACAATCTCACCAAAAGACATTCCACGGGAATGAAAGGTCACCTGTTTTCACAGCAGAGCGGATCCCGAGTCCTCCAGCAATGCGGTCGTCTCCTTCTCTGGTTTGGATGGCCTCCATTTTCAGAACACTCGTAAGACGCCATCCCATCGGTGTCTGCAACAAACACAAGAATGTCAAGAAGCAGACCCACATTTCTGAAGAAAATTTGAGTGCTGGTTGCCCGTGCTACAATTCTAAGGTGTTGCCATGGCGTTGCTATGCAGTTGCTAAGGTGTTCTGGGTGGTTGCTTCAAAGAAATCACCCTCGATTTTCTATGACGTTCTGCTCTTGTGAAATAGAATTTTTAATTCATTTTTGTCTGCCAACAAAAAAGGTTTAAAACAAAACATCTGATCATTTGGAAAAGTAGTAGCACAAATATCACGGGTGCTGAAATGGAACATTAAAGATAAGTGTAGTTTGATATCACTGCCTTTATGACAAATCAATAGCAAAACGCACAATACAAACAGAGCCCTATATTCACTATTATATCTCATCACACTGTGAGGACACAGCAAAATAAGACATCGCAAGCAATAAGAGCTCATAACTCATAACATTCTCTCTCATACCAAAACATCACAACATTACAGAAATGACACAATGGTATTGAAATGTTGCAGCTTATCCGAGTCTAATAGCAAAAATGACTAAAAACTTCAAAATAACACAGGAAGCACCGACTGTGAACCTGCATTACTGTGAAATGATGAGTCTAAAAATAAACATAAGTGCATAAATACACAATTAAAAACTGCATATTTCCTGCATTCAGATTTGATTGTAATGCAATTTTAATTTATGGTGACACTTTACAATAACGTCTCATTCATTAACATTAGTTAATGAGTCAGCTAACATTAACTGGTCATATTTTTAGAGCATTAATTTGTATTAATTTAAAAAAATGAATTCTCAATTTATTAAGATATAAGAGTTTCTGATTAATTCAACAAAATAAAAGAGAAATCTCTATAATATAAAGTGCAATGTTAGACCATCATGGTTCATTCTTGGCCTTGCTTAAAAAATGTTTGGCAAAAGGTCACTGCGTGTGACTTTGATGGACACCAGTGGGGGGCGATATGTAACAATGTCTTTACCCAAATGATCCTGTAAAATAAACTGCCAATGGGAACTGACAAGTGGGATTTGCATGCCAATCTCTGTATAAAAGGGGGATGGCGTGCACCTCTTACTCAGGTTTGCTGAAGAATGGACACGACAGAAGAAAACCTACAAGCCTCGGTCAGGAGTCTCAGATGGTTTCCTGAGGGCATTCGCCGTGTTCCACTGGAGGAACCTCCGAGTAGCTCTTTGCTGCTCTGCCATTAAGATGTGGTGAGGACAGATGAACCCACAAACCGTGTACGGGCAGTGAAGGGTGCCTTCCATGATTTTGTAAGCTTATCATGCACTTCCAAGAACCAAAAAGGAATTGGGGCAGTGCGCAGCCGATCATCCCATTCCGAACCTAGGATCATTCATCTGCAAGGGTTCTGGGAAAGGAAGAAGATTTCACTCCAACCCAAAACACACAGCGGCCGGACAACACACGGCTAACATCTCCGCGTTTTCCCCCATATTGCCTTCAGGGCTTGTTGGTGCTTCCTTGCGTGTAGCCACAACAGATGCAACCGGGAGCAACCAAAGTTGTTCTTTGCTTCTTACAGAAGAAAAACCCACAACCACAATGTCCCAATGGACATGTTCTCACAGTGAGAACATAAACACTCAACGAACGTTGCCTCAGCACGAGCACGCTCCAAACATCTGAGGCAGAGATCATGGCTGTCAGAGGAAGAGAGGGCCCAGCAGCCTGAGGCACTCACATAATGAAACCTGCCGTGGTGAATGTAATCCTTTACAGGAAATTTGCTCTTTAGTTCTTTAGTACTTTTAATCTGTAAATCCAGTCAGCGAAATACAGCAAAAGCAAAGCAACGGATTGGCTCAGAATTTTATACCCGGATATCCGGTGCACAGACTGGCATGCAAATTCCACTCGCCAACTCCTTTTAGATTATTTTAAGGCTAATTTTCATTGCTGTTTTTTTGTAAAAAGCAGAGTGATTGGTCTCTCAAGGTGGAACCCCTAGAAACGTCAGTCAAGTGACAGAACGGGAAGGCCAAGACACTGCCAAGACATTTTACCCAAATGTATCAGTGGTAAGTAATGTCATGTTGAAATGATATAGAGTTTGAATTAGTCATGTAAAATACAATCGGGACACACTAAAGTGAATAAACGGTTGTCAATCACACATACGGTTTAAATGGTCTTTTAAGCACATTGCATGTTATTCATGTCACAGACACCCAAACAGTCAGCCAGACTGAGTAAAACTGCATGTTAGCAAGCCAAGATGAACCATATAACCACCCCTTACAAGTTAAGATAAACTTTACACAAAATATTTCACAAGTCACGAGTAGTCAACACAATATATAACATATGACGTTACCCCAAACTTCAACCAATCTGACACAAATGTCATCAGCGAATTCATATTTCTCTGGATTTCATGTGTGAATTGTTTGTTTAATTGTTTGTAATGTTAAGACAGTAATAAATTGGCAAACTTGTAACAACAGAATAAAAACTACCTTTGGGACATACAGCATTCGTATTTTAATGAAGTATATTTCAGAATTGCCAAAAATCTTTAATAAAGAATCTGTTTTTATTGCAACGTCAAGTAACAGAAAAGTTAAGTGTTTTTACTGCTTAAGATATACAGTAATATTGGAAAAGGTTTAATTGTCTATAGGTATACCAGGTAACCATAAATTAACAGTAAACTTTTTTTTTTATTACAGAAAAATGTCCAGGTAATGAGCTGCCACATTTTCTGTTATGTTACAGATTTATTAAACATTTGCATTTTTTTTACTGCTGGTACAACATTAAATAGCTGAAACTGTCCTGTTGAGCAGAAAACAGGCTCATTTTTACTATAACAGGTTTCATAGAGTGCGAGTATAAAACTGGCTCTGATTATGTAACTGTTTCTAGCACTAGTCAACACTGGCACCTGAGCACTGACCCTGTTAAACAGACAGACCTCACAGTACAAGCAATACTTAACAGACTAAATAACTACCACTTACCACTAAGCAAGGATACATCCTCAGACAGGTCCAAATCCAGCATCAGGTCATCCTCCTCCAGGTCACATGACTCCACATGCTCAAGGTTGTTGAGAATGTCCTTATAAACGTAATGAGAGAGAGAGAGAGAGAGAGAAAGAGAGAGAGAGAGACAGTCAAAACTAGAGGCACAATCTTGTCATTCTGTCCTACATGACAGTAGACCTCATTCCTCTGATATTCATGTTCATAGTTTTATGGAGAGCCAAAATGAGACGTGGCCTGCAGTAAATTCTGGTTGAATTCTTTATGGCCGGAGCTCTTGATGAGAAAAGGCTGTTGAAGGCGGCTTCATTTTACTTACAGAACAGATATTTGGAAAAACACTTTTTATACACTTTCCTCACCAAGATGACTTTGATACAGTTACTTGATATAGACTTTTTGAACAGCTATACAATTTTATTAACAGAAATAAACAATGTTTAGGAAATAAAACTGAAGTCTATACGTATTCAAACAAAAAGTCTACATTCAGAAACACATCTAAAATCATCCGCTGTTTTTGAGAAGAAAATTTCCCAGAACTGTAGGAACATAAAATTCTGTGAAACAGCCTTTAGAGGGGAACCCTGGAATAAACTGAATTTAAAACTGGCAAAAAATATATTTACAAGAGCCTACAAATCTAACGGCTAATTAGAGACCTTACTGGACAGGCATGTCTTTCTCTGAAAACATCAGAATTTCATGACATGGCCCTTCAGGTTTGCTACAGAGGGACTGAATCTTCATGAACTAACTCACACAAATTCCCACTGCCATCAGAAAAGACTTTTAGGGCAACTGCCAAACATGTCTTACAGGAAAAGAAGGAAGATTTCAGCAAGAGGACAGGACCAAAAAGGTGAAAAGCTTGCTCATTGGTCAAAAGCTTGCTCCTTATCACAAAACCCTTTTGCCATCCTGTCACAGGATTCAAGCCAAGCTATGTAGCTATACACTTCCTTAGTACCTCCAGATGCAGCAAGATAACATTGACTACAGATTGCTCTGGCCCAATATACGTTTGTTTACAAAGGTTTACATGTACTGTGTGTTCTGTATTGATCCTATCAACTGATGTATTATTAAAAAGCACTGTTTTACAAAAGGGGCAGATTGCTGTCTGTATGGCGGTCGTGTGGCTGAATATCACCGTGAACACTGTCTGCATGTGAAATATTTGGTATGAGCTTTGTAGCTGTGTGAACTATTATAGCTGTTTGTACTCCTCAGATCAAGGGAATAGTGCCTATCAGAGAATTATAGAGTATATTTATAATGCAAATGCAAGAACAGACCAAATTTTGAGTCTCGCACCCAGGGAGACAACATCAGCTCCAGCTTGTTTCATAGGAGGCAATAACAGGTTACCCATGATCCATGAATCTCCAGTCAGCTCCATTCCCAAGTACTCAGTATCCATCCCAGAGAGACAAAAGCAAATTGAACAAGTTTTGACTATTGGCCCTAAGAGGCGGCAGACGATAAAACACTTGCAACAGGTTTGAGCTCCGTTGAGGAAAACGTTCCTTCGGGACACGTTCATCTGTGTGTTCCAGATTGCTCGGACCCTCTTTGTGTTCAAGGAGACCAATATCCCACAACTCTGTGTTCAAGGCTGTTGAAAAGGAATCTGACAACTTTTCCACTTCAACACATTCCTGCTTCACAGTCTGGAATAACTTCACCCTCCCTTACGTTCATCCAGCTAAAGCACTAACTTCCACCTCACCTTTGGTGGCTGGTGTTAAACATACTATATAACTGGTGCCCAGTCTGAAAAATACTACATTATAATCTAGTCTAGTCCTGCTCCGTGAGGGCCTGTGTCCTGCAGATTTTAGCTTCAACCCAAATTAAACAGGTTTACCTGGCATTTCTCCCCAGTGCAACAGGTGTAAGACAAACATGAGAGTTTTTGGAACTGGCAGAAATTACATATGTTCTGGAAATTTTGTAAATGCTTTAGAAATAACACAGAACAATATTTATATAAATTACAAATAATACACTATAACTGGGGCAATTAAAAAAATCACAAACTTTCTTTTGAAGGTAAGAGAACCTTATATGTACTTAACTTCAATCTTTTGAACTGTTCTGTCATACAAAGTATGTTTTTTTACTTATTATTAACATATTTGTCATTATATCGTACTTCTTTTTTACATTCTTTTAAAACTTCCTTTTTAATGTATTGCATATTTATTCTGTGTATATATTTTTAACATTTTTAATTGACCATGTTTTTTTTAGTTTCCCGTATAGTCATTGTATGCATAAATCTTCAATGTGAATGTTAACAAGAGAAAATAATAATAAAACTGCCTAGCGACAGCACGTTACCCGAAGGCAAAAGAGAAAACAAATTTAAGATAAGCACGAGTAGTTTCAGGATGAGAAAGTGATGGGCAGAGAACTGCACTGAGGGAAGGACGAAGACAACTGATGCGTATCCAAGCAAGGAACAGTTACCGTACCTGAAGGAAATCACCCTCCCCTCTGCCCAACTGATCTCTCTGAACGATGGCTTAGTCCCAGCTGAGAACCTTTAGTTAAATGACTTTTCCCCATGACCGACTCTCATCCACCCATGGCATGACAATGGAGCAATACTCAAAAGGCAACAACCGATTTGGAAAACAGCGACAGAAACAACTAAGGTCTTCTGGAACAGACTGAAGTGTGAAATCACAAAACCACATGTGTGCCTGTTGTTTTAGCAATGGTTTAGGAAACCACTGGTTTCTCTAACCACCTGCATTCCAGCAGCCAAGACCTGTGCTGGTACAAAACAGTGCTGGCAATTTTTTTTTTTTACCAGATTTATTAATTTACCAGTAAAAAATATTTTACTGGTAAATTAGGCTTGTTACAGAATGCATCTTATTCACACATAACCGTGTAATTCACCCACTGAAATTAACTAAATAATGAAATGTGTCATACAAAACAACTGGAATATGATTTGGTGATTGGAATAATCCATAAAAATGGGGATTTTTGTCAAACCAGTCTGCCAGCCATTCACTGATAAACAACTAAACTAAACACATATTGTGGCTGTAATTAAATATATGGGCATGCAAGGATCACTGAGATGTGAGGACCCTCAGCCCCCACTGAGTCCCCTGCTTCACACTTGTCTCAGCCTTTGTCTGGGTCTAATAGCCCACAACTCTGAAATGTCTGCCAAGTTTCAAGAGTTTCTGAGCTTGTTAAGGGGTCCAAAGGCCCCAAAAACCCTGGAAAAAAAGCACTTTCAGTGCCTGGGCCCTAACAAGAAAAGCCACACAAAATTTTGAGTTTACTGCAACTTAGATCTTCACTAATTCTAACATCTATTTAACCTCAAACCCACTGATTTTCATTAAGTTTAAAGACTTAAATACTTCCCCTTTATAGCCTAGTATCAAAATATAGACAATTGACCATAATGAGTCCATATGAAGGTTTTCAAAATATTTGTGAAATGCAAATGAACTGGGCAACAGTTTAAAGCAGGTCTATCAATGCCTGTCTATCCACAGAAGTCCCATCCATGGGAGCAGACCCAAGAAATGATGCTCTTGCCAGCTCAAAACCAAATATCAAACCTTTTAACATTTCACCGACAATGCTTCATTATCTGCCGTCTCTCTCTGTCTTGTTTTTCTCTGTTCAAGACACAGGAAGTGCTACTGCGTGAACTTTACTGTGTGTGCTCCATTTTTGGCCTTTTTATTCCCTTAGACAGTCATTTGCCATTTTATGATGCTTTTTTCATTAATGCAACAAAAGGGCCATTTCTCATATAGCTTCCAGACAGAGGTCCTCGCACAATGGAGCCTTTTCGAAGTCACATTTGAAAGAAACAGCCTTTTAAATGAGCCTAGATGTGACTGTCTCTTTTTAAACACACTCCCTCACTCAGCCAATCTCCTTGCTGACTGGTTACACCAAGCATGCCTGCTCTCAGTCTTCAGTCTGGAATAAACATGTACATCTGCGTCAGCTATGCAGGCCTGTAAATCATAAATGAAACATTAGAAATGCTGTCTTAATTTATTCATACAAACGCCACTTCTGGACACACCACACAGAGGAGCCTCTTTGTCACGGTATTCATATGCTAGTATAACATAACTAGACGCTATATTTGTGGAGTACGGTTGTGCTTTTATTATCTGATTATGGCATCAATAATTCATCATGTGAATAAGAGGAACATCATAACTAAGTATATATACAGTCATATTGGCATTTTTAGTAGTTTACACAGCAAATTCGGGTGACTAAATCACAGTGGTTGAAAGATGCTGTATGGTTTCAGTAAAATATGCCAAGCTGTGGTAGACTTCTGTATCCTCCACAACCCAGTACTCAGAAGCAATCTTCAAGCCGGAAAACAGCGTGTGCAAATTGTGATTAGAACTAATTTTGTGGGTATGTTTGCATCCTCAAAATTATTTGTAAATTAGGTGCAAACAACACAGAAAACAATTGAAGTGATGGAGGCGATTGATTTACAGGTTATGATTCCCAGGGGTTTCCAAACAGCGTTATGGGCCAACAAACACCTGGGTAAAAACTCATCTCCTAACACAGCATGTTGGATATTTTGACACAAACATGTTTCAAGCTTTTGAATTCTTTCTTTATGAGTCAGGGCAGCTGGGCGAATCAAGCTAGAAAATACGACCAAGCTGATGGATTACTTCAGAGAAGAAAGAAAAAAGAAATCAGGTTTCTGAGCAGTAGCTTTTAGAAGCGGAGGGAAGAGGACGTCGCTCATCAATATTTCAGAGGGGTGCATGTGCCACTGGCGTGTGACAGTCTGAACACACAGTATTGAAAATGTGTAGCGCTCCGGGCTGGTTTCAGAGAGGAAGACTAAACAAACGAAAATAAGCAGAAGGGGTGAAAACTAGACTTGGAAGTGTAATGCCTGTTGTAGGTAGCTCATCAATTCTTTGTTAACACAGCCATTTTAAACCAAACACACAGTCAATGATTTAATGAAGGACAAAATCAAGTAAACAGCCTTTTCCATTACGCAGGTTTAATGGTCCAGAATCACAACAGACTCAAATGCCCTGAAAGAGTGTTGATTAAAATCAGATCAACCAGTCAACAGAGCCTCGCCCACTTATTTTGTGGCTCTGGCTCTCATTGGTCAAAGTTCTCATTGGTTAGGCAAGTAATCCACTGGTTGAGCTATAAGCTGGATGACAGACCAGCGTTGTACCACCTAGTGAACCAGAACGAGTGCGCTTTTTGCTCAGCCCGATTGATTTTCATTTCGCTTGCGTGAACACACCATTTGTTGGCGAATCGTTTCGTCTTTCGGTGTAAAAGGGCCTTGATGGTTCCTTCTCCACATTAAACATCCATTTAATCTGAAGTAATGTTGGCTGGTGTTCCAAAGAGATCCCGTACGCTCAGACCCTGAGCAATCTTTAAGAAGCGTTTATCAAAACAGAGATAATTGAAGATGGTGGTCTAATGAAGGAGATGATGTAAAGGGCAAGAACA